>PVIR01010221.1:0-50665 GCA_004026965.1 Petromus typicus
CTCATGGAAAATAGAAGAACTAATATCTTCAGATATTTCATTGTGATGAGAAACTATCCTTCCATTTCAAAAACGTTATTTAACTTTATCAAGAATATCTTTATCCGGGCCGGGGAGTTAGCTCAGTGGTTCCGGCGCCTGTCTCGCAAGCACAAGGACCCGGGTTCGATTCCCCGGTAACCACATAACAATACTGGGTGTGGAGACCCACACCCAGCAGCAACCAGTAGTGCCGGGCGTGGTGGCTCACGCCTGTAATCCCAGCACTCGGGAGGCAGACGCAGGAGGATTGTGATGTGAGTTGGAGGCTGAGCTGAGAGCCAGCCTGAACCACAAAGCGAGACCCTCTCTCAAAAAACCTAAAAAAAAAAAAAAAAGAATATCTTTATTCTACTCCAATTACAACATATACCTTATTTACCTGTCTCCTACTTTTCATTTTTGGATAGTATAGTATTATAATCATTCCCTTGCAGTTATTCATCAGGGTCTTACTGTCACACTTAGCTAAAAACCAATAATTTGGTATATTATGCACATCCACTAATGAATCTATGTCTTATTGCTGAAAATTTAAAAAGTATATCAAAATACCTTTACTTAAATACTGACAAAAGTTCATTCAATACCTTCTAAGTTATCTTTGCTCTAATTCTCACATAACCTTTATGCAAGACTAAAAAGTATTCAGTGTGTCTTGAAATTATCTTTTGATGAGATGTCTCTTGCTACTCATTTTTCCTTCCCTTGCACTCAATGCTATATGTCTAAAAGACTCAAATTCTTCAATAAATTGAATTCAGAATAAATATAGTAATTCCAAAAGGATATACTTTCATTCTATTTTTTTCACTTGATAAAATTTTTTCTAAATCTCAAACTGATGACTCACTCCTGAGAAGGAATTAGTGAAGAAAATGCAGTCTGTGAATCTTAAGTGGCTAAACGGTGTTTTGATTGTCTTCTCTAAACTCCATAAATAATACGTTAACAATACTTATTAAAATTCTTTTTGTATTCTTACATATATTTATTAAACATTGAAAACCTCATAACTATAACTATAACCCTTCTAAATCTTTCAAGTTTTAAAACTTATAGTCAGCTACTCGTACCTTATGCACTTTTCCCGTATTATTTTAAGCTTGTTTATATTCCTCAAAGAATTGTATAGCAAAGTAGATGACCTCTGTGGGTTTCTTTTGTATAATCCATTCTTTCTCTCCCAGATATGTGTGTGTGTGTGTGTGTGTGTGTGTCTGTGTGTCTGTGAGTCTGTGAGTGTGTTGTGTGTGTGATATCAGGCATATATACATATGAGAGATCATTTAACTCCATTAAATTTCAGTGGCAGACAACTTCTTTTTTGGTGCCCCCACCTTTTCTCCAGAGTGTGTATATGTGTAGTTTACACCTGCAAATTTTTTTTTTGTTTTTTTTGTTTTTGTTTTTGTTTTTAGGTTTTTGGAGACAGGGTCTCGCTTTGTGGTTCAGGCTGGCCCTGAGCTCAGCCTCAAACTCACATCACAATCCTCCTGCCTCTGCCTCCCGAGTGCTGGGATTACAGGCGTGAGCCACCACGCCCGGTACTGTGGATGTGGTACTGGTTGCTTATGTGGTTACCAGGGAATCGAACCCGGGTCCTTGCACTTGCGAGACAGGCACCGGAACCACTGAGCTAACTCCCCGACCCTACACCTGCAAATTTTTGAGATTTAAATATTTGAAAGAAAAAGCTTGTATTACATTGGGCTAGTAGATTATGTTAATTAAATATCATAAAAGATGTCGATTAAAGGTAAACTCTTGACCTCTGAGAGCCTTATTTTAAAGCACTGTACATCAGTTAACCATGTCTATGTTATCTTATATTACATTCAAGTAAACATCATCAAATGTATAGTTATTCATGATATTAGACCCTTATGGATTTAATTTTATACCAAATATCTTTTCTCAGTAATGTTTTATGCTTTACAGCTGGCATTCTGCTTTTTCTATAATAAAGATCATTAGCTTTCTTTTGAAATTTTAATTACATTGTAAATCTTTTAATTCTTCTGTTAGAAATTTATTCTTGGATTTTCACTTTGTGCATGTCTTTGGATAACAGAATGTTGCCAGGTCGAAGTCCTGCTGAAGAAAGTCTCTGCGTTTTAAGTGGTGTGTTAATCCAGATGCATATCAGGAATAAGCAATATGTTTTGTTGCATTCCTAATTATAACTATAGTTAATAGGTCTGTAATATAAATAGACATTTCAAATTATGTGCTTGCTTATTTCAATTTATGTATGTCAGTTTTTCTATTATTTGTTGAAATCAATCCTTTGTTTTGTTTTCCTTCCACTTTACTATGATGGCATTGGATATACTCAGTCTTGTTAAATCAATAACTACTCTTAATTTATTAATTCAAAGTCCATAATATTCTGTCATCACTGAGGATATGACAAGTGCGGGAAACACCACAGGACAGAATTCTTTGTTGGTTAGCTAGAAGTGGAGACTGTAGGAAACTCAGAAGACATAGACTGGGAAGCTTATATACTCAGAAATGGAGGAAGGTGGGAGACAGATCCACACAGGGGAAAGTAACCTGCAGGAAGAGTCAGGCAGCTGACATCTGGTATCAGAGATCTTTAGACCGTGAAATCGCTGCCTGTTGATCTCAACACTGTTTACACCGCCAGCCCCCAGAACTCTGCATCAGGTCCGAAAGAAGGAGGCAGCCGGGCAGCTACAATCTGCTAGCTTTGTAAAGACTCCGAATCCAGCGCCTCCTTCTCCAGTTTCTTCCTCATTGGGAGACAGAAGTCAGGGAGAGGTCTTGACAGATCGGAGCAGCAGGAGACTCAGATCCAGAGAATCGTGATGGGTCAGTGTCTTGGGGAAGGGCAGAGTGTTGGGTGGTCACAGAAGGCACAGTTCTGACCAGACGCTAACCCAGCCATGGTTCTGTAAGGGGCAGAGGAGGCAGCAGTTGTGACGACTGTGCGCCAGACAGAACACAGCCTAGCAAAGCCTAGGAAGGCCTCTCCCACTGCTACACACAGACACAGACACACACACAGACAAAGACAAACACAGACAGACAGACAGACAGAGACACACACACACACACACACACACACACACACACACACACACACACACACACACACACACACACACGTCAGTTCTGTTTCTGCACAGGGCTCTGCCCGCCGCCCATCCTGTGGCTGTAGACCTCTTCTTCCAAGCAACTAGCCCACCGCAGCGGGAGTCCACGGAGAGCTCCCACGCCCTCGGCCCTGCTGACTTGTGGACTGGGTAGTGATTCGGGACCAGAGCAGAGGGTGATGGGCAGGCTGCCAAGCGGGGCGCCCTGGCTAGTCAGAGCGGTGGGAAAAGTATGGACCTTGATTCTATTACACCGAGTGATATAAATCAGATAGAAGTTTATATCAGATATTTTGTCCAATACAAGAGACCCAAATATACCACAGATCTACATAAAAGAGAAACAGTAGGAAGCAGGGAGGTGGACGTGGGGTATGAAAGAGAGAGCTAGGGGAACTGAGGGAGGAGAGTAAAATGATCACGATGTGTGACACCTGTGTTTCAATTCCCCAAGAGGAACGTAATTAGTATATATTGTAAACAGATAATGATTTTAAAAGGAAAACCAAGAAATGTAATATAGACCCAACCATATAACACACCTATATAATACAGCAAAATATTTTTAGTAGTATGATTGTTTTCGATGCCTACAAATTTCCTAATGTAAAAATAACTATAACACTGAGATCATCTAAATTTTACAACTACATCAATTTTAAAGCATATGGAAGTAATTATTTGGGTAATTTATAATCACTGCTACTTATTAACTATTCTTTTAGTTTCTAGATTAAGATATTAAACTTCACATCAGCCTTTCATTGGTTTCACAGAGCTTTTCATTTTTGTTTTTCCTTTATGTTATATATGTCTTACATTTTATTATTCAATCTTTCATGTTGAAATCATAAAATAGGTGACTAACTTTATAATTCTTATACATACATTCTTACTAATCCATTGTAAGTATTTCATATTTGAAAGAAGTCTTGTTCATATCTAAACTATTTTGGATTTATACGTGTAATAGTTTGTCTAATTCTTGTTAAGAATTCTTTAGAATTGTCATAATAACAGTTTCTGTAATCCAAATTATGCTTTTTCTATAATCTAAGTCTTCATTTATTCTCAAATAATCTGACAAAATTGATTATCTATAGATACAACAAATAAATGACCTTTTATGTGGAAATCTAGTGTTTTAGCACTTATAGGTCCCATTTCAGTTATAACCTTCTCTCCTAAATAATTTCTAATTTTCCACTATCTTTTTCTAAGTCTTTTAGAATTTTCTTTGACAAGCTTCCATTGCATTTTCAATTTTACCAAGAGAATATGATGGACTCAGAAAAGTTTTGCTGGTATGTTAGTGGCCTTTATGTTTTCTATTTTTATTATTAAAATTATTTTCAAGTAATTTTTTATTTTCATGAAATTAATTCTTAAGTGATTTTTACTGGTGGAGAATCTTCTTCTACCAATTAGTTGTTTGGATCACTGATTTTGCTCTTCAGAAATTTTTAAAATTTTCCCAGAGGAAATAAATGTAATTATGTGCAACCTTCAAAAAACAGAAAGATTTATTAATCATAACTTAAGAATTTTTGTAGATTCAATCATGATATGTCTTTGTTCCTCTTGGTTTCAGATAGTCAGTCATTGCTTAATATATTTTTTTTTCCATTTAGTTTTAGTGACTGAGTAGGCTGTTAAAAGCAACAGGAATACAATTATAATATTGCACCACTGATTGATGATGACACTCATGATTATTTACAAACTTCATTTTTTTTAAGATACCATATATTTACCAGTTTTAATAAAATTTGCAGATTCTAACAAACATAGACTTTTGTTTTGGGAAGTATTTGAAACTTAGTACCTGGCTTTTAAAACTGTTCTTGGGTGGCTCATTCATGGAATTCTAAAAATCCATAATGTATGCATTAGCTTGTCATCAGGATTCTGATTCAGATGTTTCCAAGGAGAGGAATTGGTGGAGATCACAACATCAGAACAAAGAACAAAAAGCAAACTTATTCCATTCCACATGACATAAAAGAAGATGCTAACTTGAAAGAATTACAAGGTTATCAGAAGCTTCTAGAAAAGGGGGTATTGGTAGCTTTCAACAATATCTGTAATGCCAGTAACAATTCTCCTTGACTTTCCTCCAAATGTTCTTTCAACTGTATTTTCAGACATGTAATTTCTTTGTTAAAATTCTCTCCTGGAAAATGTCTAGATACTTTTCTATTCTGTGGAAAGCTGACTAATATCTTAAACTTTTCCAGAATAATTATTTTTTGGTTAAAATGAATATAGTTGTGATTCCAACATAATTATCATAAAGTAAGACTAAAATGTGAGGAAAATAAGTAACGAATGGAATTTTAGGATCAGAAATACAGGAGAAAAAAATGAACTTGGCCTGTACAAATTGCAACATCATATGCAAAAAGAAGTGTAAAGTATTTCTTTGACCTATAAAGAAAGTAAAAAAAGGATAGTGAACAGTAATTGTCACATTTAAATTATAGGCTTAATTTTATGTTTGTTCTAGATATTGAATATTTACAGTAAAATATCAGTTTAGCTTAAATATATAGTATGAATTTGTCCCCTTGGAATTTAATTTTATTTCCTCTTTATATCAATTATGAGACCTTAAAAGCAATCTGAGTTTCACAGTTCAGTGCTGAAAATGTAACATAATGTTCCTGTCTCAGGGTTTCACGAATCCTTCTGCTCTATCCCAAGACATACTCTGAATGTTCCCCTCAATTTCACTTATTGAATATTTCACAAAGCTACCATTTCTGAGTAAGGATGAGAATAAAAGAGATCCAAGTACAGTGAGATTTGCTTTTCTACTTGAGATCTAAGAACGAACAGTTCAATAATACTCAAACTTACTGTGGAAAATATAAGTATATGGAAGTATGTGAGTCAGAAGACCACAGCCTAGATAACTAGCTCCAGGAACAAGTGCATGTGCTCTTCATGAAGTAACTATTCTCCTTTTGAGCCCTGTTAGAGACTGAAGGTCTGTCCAGACATATTCAAATTTCAATAAAACAAAATATTACATGATGATCCTGACTGAAATTTTACAGTTAAAATATAATAGTATAGACTTTAAAGTTCAAAAATACATTTGAATATACTGCTATAACTATCGCTTTTTTTTTTTTTTTTTTTTTTTGAGAAGGGACCTTGGGGGCTTTCCATCTAAACTCGGGAGTCATTGTATGCCAGTTATTAAGAAATCAAATCATCATATAAACTAAGATGCACATCATACACTATAGGCTATTATCTGTTCCACCTGTACACTAAGAATAAAAAAGACTTCTGGGTGTATAGATGACCCATAGGATATTTTACTTCTAAAGGAAAATAAACAGATACAGCTATACATTCTAATCCAGAAGTGACTCTGAAGTAAGGAAGATAAGCCTTCCTGGTAGATAGACATACAAGCAATATATTTAGTTTTCCATTTATTCTGGAGTGAAAAACTGCTCTAAGATAGAGATTGAAATTGATTCATGAGCATTTGTTCACAATCTGGAAGAATGATCAAAGACATAGAAAAAAACCGGATTAGAGCAGTTCTAAAGAAGCAATATTTGGATGAAATTCCAATTATCCAGAAATTGTGAAGACATGCATGTTCCATTTATATATTCACTAAAGATTTTCCTCTGCAGAGGAATCAGATGGAAAGATGGCATATACTGTGTATTAAAATTAATCTCTTTTTTCCCCAACCTTTACATACAGAATGGGCAAATAAAAAATAATGTAACAGATGACAATGATGTAACAGCAAAACTTATCCCAGTGGGTAGACCATGTTATTGTTATATTAAATATTTAGCCTGTCAGCAGCAAAGATAAATTGTGTTCTCTATTTGGAACAATCTCCTGGTGTTAGACTGATTGCATCAAACCAATTATACTGTGGAAGATGTAGTTTATTTTTCTTATAAGAACAAAAATACACTGTGAATATGGAGTTGCCTTCCTAACCCTGCTACTTCTCCAAAAAGCATCCATGAACTCACCAATGGTCTCGTTCCTCATCACAGCACTTTGAACACAATTTCTTTTGTCAAAAGAACAGATTTCATATTATAGGTAATAGAGTGTATGTCTGTAGAATTCAAGGTCTTATCATATGCTTTACTTGTCACGAACAAGTAGCTTAGTAAAATAAGCACATGCTTTCTGAATACAAAACCAAAGTCAGAGTTGGGACATAACATATCGAAAGGATGAGATCATTTTCTGTGAAATATATTCCCTACATCAACAATGGCCAGCCAAAAGTACAAAGTACATAGGACTGGGAATAAAGTAGTAAAAGTGATAATATTTTCTCTCATGATTGTAGCAATAGCCATGACCATTAATTGTGGTTATAAACAACTGAAATAAAGAACAATTATTGAATTAACAAAACCAAGTCTGCATATGTTTGTGGTTGGCTTCTAGAGAAAAGAGCATGGGGACTAGGAAACTGAGAGGAGAAGGCCCTCCCTGACTGTGAGAAACATTATCCCAAAGGTTCATGGCCCAGATGGAATAAAAGAGTAAAAGTAAGTAGCTGGTCTGCATTTGAAAACCCCTTTTCTGCTCTTGTTAATACCTCTGAAAACATAAGAATCAAAATATGTCATGTACAGGTAAAAATTCCAAATATTGAAAGTAATTATAACATATTCCTGAAATGTACCAGTAAACTCTGTTTATTAAACAAATAACAACAACAGCAAATACCACTGTATGTGGACTCAACAGCTTCTTCTTCCTTTTTACAAGTACTTACATAAGCAACTCCCCAGGAAATTTGAAGCGTCCAATTACAAACTGTTAGAGCATCTTGTAACTGTCTTATTTTCTGGCTTCTGCCAGCCTCTTGGAGAGAGATTCTACTAGATCTTAGGGCACTCCGGCACACTGGAGCAAACTATCACACCTCTCATCCTGTAAAACTAAGGAATAACTTTACACACACACACACACACACACACACACACACACACACACACACACACACACACACACACTGTTCTCCCATGGAACCCTAACCAATACTTTTTCACTCCATATTTCCATACTATTCCATATTTCCATACTATTTCCCACAGGCTTCACCAACCATTGATGTGATACTCTGGTTCCATGTTGAGTTGGTTTTTGTTTTGTTTTGTTTTGTTTTTTCAGAAATGACACAATATCATTCCTTTAAATTGAATTCTGTGCCTTGGAATCAGGTTTTTTATTTACATTTTTTTTATGATATTGAGCTAGCTGTGAGTGAAATAATTTCTTCTGTTTTCTGAGTGATTAAGATTACAAGTGAAATAGCAGTGTTAGTACTCATCAGAGTTCCAGGAGGATTTTTGTCTGGAATTCCGGGTTGGTACCCCTTAGTACTTTATTGTCAAATAGCAAGAGTTAGTAAAAAAGTAGAGTGAACAAATAGAAGTACAAAATTAAACATTTTGCATTGTCAAGACTAAGGTGTTTGTTTGTTTGCTTTGGCATTCAGCAAGGAAAAACCTAGACCTGCTCAGATCTATCTAAGATCAAAGTAATCAAAGAATGGTTAATGTCAGATCAACTGTATCTTAACAACTAGGTGTGAAAATGAGAAAAATGACACCTACGCACATTTGACGTTGTTGGTTATACTTATATTTATGTACATCTATCTGTCCACTTATAACTATATTTACTGTCTTTGTTTTTCATTAATTTTTTCATACAGTGGTTGTTAGCATTTTTACTAATTGAGTCTTCAGATCTAAAATATTCTGATGAAAATGTGAATGAGGAAAACAACACAGCATGGAAATGTCTACAGTGAATGACACCTAAATTTAGATCTATGGAGCCTAGGTGATGCTTCAGAAATTTACTGTGTGTGCAGGAATAATTTTGTTTTGCAAAAGAAAATTATATCTTAGTAAGAAAAGTTGTAGGTTTTTTAAAAACATGTGAGTGAAGGGGTGGATAATTAACTCTTGACTCTCACCCTCAAATTCACTTTTTGTATCCTAGCTACTCTGGTGATGAGTAGCCACACTTGTACCTTATTAGATTTAACCAATGTTGAGTGTTTTTAGATTCAACCAATAGTAGATTTTAAAGAGAGAAAAGGAGAAACAATTTTCCTCTTGATTGTGTTTCCTCTTCTCATTTGTTCACACCTGCAGTGGTACTTCTCTTGGCCTGGAGAGTTATTTAAGTAAAAGAAATAGATTTCCCTTTTCAGTTCTCTTACTCTACCAAAATGAGCCTTACCACATCCCCTCAAAAACACCACAATAGCTGCTTCTTCTTCTGAAGGCTGAGTTGGTGCTGTCAGGCCCCAGTGAATTCCCTCTGTTTCCTCAGAAGCTTGGGTAAGTACAGTAACTGACTACAAAACACCTTTTATTTTAATCC
Organism: Petromus typicus; assembly: GCA_004026965.1. Classification (NCBI taxonomy): domain Eukaryota; kingdom Metazoa; phylum Chordata; class Mammalia; order Rodentia; family Petromuridae; genus Petromus; species Petromus typicus. The sequence goes on from PVIR01010221.1 coordinate 9,564, forward strand.
TTGTAGCTGTTCTAAGGTGTGTAGCTGATGATGAGTTCTTCCTTTTGTGGGAAAGGAGACTGGCAGCATGATCATGAACAGACAACTATCCTACCAAAGGATGGCTGCTAGCGTGTTATCAGTTGGTGGCTAACAGCTTTGAATGATGAGGAAGCTATCAGTCAAGTAACTGACAGGATTACCATCCTTTGGCAGATAGTGAAGTCTATTAGAATCGTGCAGGCTTATATAGTGTACCTGTAGGTGTTGTGGCTATAACAGTTAGCTTTGGGAAAAAAGGAGGAAAGGTTAAATGAATATAAGTAATCATTCTAAGCAGATGATATAAAATCATTCTATGAACATGTAATAAAAGGGCGAAGAGTAACGTGTCCTGTACATCTCCACAAGCCACTTTTGGCTGGGGCACCAGCATTTCTGGGATAAATGTGCAGCAGTCACAAGTCCTCAAGTGACCTTCACAGCTGAGATTTTTTTCTATCACATTATATCTGTTAAAATAATTGCTACGATTTCTATCATTGTCTGGGCTCTAATATGGACATTACACTAAATACTTAAATAATAATTAGTGATATAAATTTCTTATTCATTGAAATACAAGGAAAACATGAGATACATAAGCAAATAACTGCTGGCCTGTGTTACACAGTTGATAGCTTTATGAAATGAAAGTTATACAGTATGTGGTATTTTTCAGTGTAACACATATTTTTTATCTGCATAAAACTTGATTCATTAATTTAATTGATATTTATCTAGCACCTAGTTTATATTCGGAAGACTCTCAGGGATAAAGTTTTAGTCAAAAATTATAAATTATGAATAATGAACTAAAAAAATATGTTGCTGCTGTCACATAGCTTATTATCTATGGCAGCTGACAGACATTGAACAAGCAATGGAAGAGATCTCTAATTACCAACTCTGCTATGATAAATGTTCTGCATGGAAAGCACATGGGGTCAGGAGAAATAGGGGAAAAACGGCATTCTTTTGTATCAGAATATTTTCTCTCATGAATTGACAACAGATCTAAGATTTTAAGATTTAAAAGAAGCTAACTATTACAACAAAATATAAATGAAAAATTATTTCAAACTTAAACAGCAGCTTGGAAAGCATCACAGCCAATCCTACAAGTCACAGCAAACTATTGGTACATTATAATTTCTCTTTTTATTAATTTTAGAGTTATCTAGAGTTTTCTCCAGCTTTAATAAGATATAGTTGTGTAAATAATCAAACAACTATTCTATTCAGTGGTTTTTGGAACTATGTATTCACTTGTCTTACTGTCACTGTAATCAAGGTAATATATATTAAATTTAATGTAATGTTTTAAATTCAGTTAAACCTATTTGTTTTCTCAGACATTTCTTTATGATGAAAATGCTTTCTTCAGTGTTTTGAAACATAAACTATTGCTATATATAGTCATCCTACTATGATTTAGTATCCATTGATTAACCTTTTCCCAAATCCTGTGCCACTAACTCTGATAACCGCCATGCTCCTTTCAGCTTCCGTGGCACCAGGTTTTTATGTTCCACATATGAATGTGATCTGTGTTATCTTGTCTTTATGTGCCTGGCTTATTCCTTTCAACCTAATGGCTTCCAGTTTCATCTTTGTTCTTTCAAATTGCAGGATTCGATTCTTTTTGACACCTGAATATTGTTCCATTTTGTGTATCTGTCACTTTTTTTTATTCTAATTGATTTTATTGGTACATTTTATACATAAATTCTGGAAAACGTTCAACACGGAGAATTTGCACTTGTACCTGACACATCTTGATTCTCACTTTTTCCCATTCCCCTGTGCTCTCCTTACACCCCCATCACCTATATGCATGACTTTTGTTTCTTTTTATTTTTTTACCATCACATTTTTTCTTTTTATTAAATGTATGGAAAAGTATAAAATAAAATTAAAATAAGCACGCAATAAGCAAATAAGCTAAATTATAATAAAGTTTATCCACCAAAAATAGCTCATAGCATACATTTTCAAAAATAAGAACCATGTGCAAACTATAAATCTGATAAATAAATAACTAAAATAGATAAGCAAGTCATAGGATTTAACAACAAAAACAAATCATTAATAATGTGCAAAATACTTTTTTCTCCCAATAAATTATATCAAAGACCAACAGATACAGAAAAGTGAATTCAAAATAAACTGTAGGAACCAGGCTACAAGCTGATCTCAATCATAACCAAGGAGGGTCAAAGATGAAAAATAGACACAGAGACATGTTTAAATCTAGGTGGAAGGGGCCCTCAAATCTCCTTTCAGCAGTGAGTCCTGTGTGATTAGCACACTTTGGCTTCATTCCCTCAGACATGGGCAGGAGCAGTTGGAGGTGCACAGGACTCATCTGCCTCCTACCTCCATGTTCATTCTTCAGGTATGCAATTTAACCTCAGATGTCTTTATCTCTCCCTGCTGCACTTCAGCACACTTATCAGCCCTCTTTGCCCTCAGTGCTCACCAGGGAGGCCAGTTAGGCCTCATTCCTCCCCTCTGACCGCCACAGTAAATGTCTATCAGGAATATCATGGAAATACAAATTCAAACTTCAGCTAGGTATCCTCTCACATTTTTAGTATTAAGAATTCTGGAAAAGACAAGAGATATCAAATGTTGGCAACACATAAGAAAAAAGAACCTTTGTGTAATATTGGTAAAATTATAAAATGTTCTCAGATGAAAAAAAATTTAACCAATAGTAACAATTAAATTCAAGACCCTATTGTTAGATCACATACCATAAATCAATCAAGAATGGCCCAAAGATCATTCATGGTGAGACCTATGAGGAAAGTGTACATGTCTGAGCTTCCACATGACAGAGCCTAACCACACCAGAAGATTATGGAGGGTATTTATTTTACAACCTCTGCCTAGTGCTGCTGGGCTTCAAGTAAGTTTTTAATGCATTTTGATTACTTATTAATCAAAATAATGGGGGTGATGGCAGTTCACTAGATAACTGATTATAATTTGGGACAAAAACTGCTGCACTGACCTTCATCTTGCCCAGTGACTCCAGGGCTGTTGCAGTCAGAGGATCAGGAATGCTATGGCCAGTTGTGCATTCTTACCCAGTGCCTCCCTTTGTGAATGTGGAAATAATACCTGAAATTTCCTTCTGCACTTATATTGATTGATAATTGAGGAAGAAAATATTCCATTCATTATTCTGATGAAGGCACAGATCAATTTTTAGACTACAAGAAAATGTCCAAAACATTTTAGGTTTTGACTATATTTGTCTTGCACATTATGATTTTTTAAAATTTCTTAATGATATAGAGAATTGGAAGGAAATAATCCCTTTGACGTAATTCTCAAAAGTTAATCACTTAGAGCTATTAATTATAACCAAGTATCTATTTTGAATCACTTATTTTCTATATACATGTAGAGAATATAGAAAACATTCAGAACTTTCAATGTCAGTGTCGAGTATTATTTCTAATTTATAGAGGACCAAAGGTGAAACCAAAAGTCACTCTGTAAGAAAAGGAAAGAAATTTGTTTTTTCACTCTGTTGTCAAAACATTCACTCATTTCTATAATTACTGAGTATTTTCAGAGAGGAGGATCCCACTGTAATAGGAACTCTTAGATGGGAAGAGTGGGGAGAATAAAGTGAAATAAGAAAGAAAACTAATAGATCCTGAAAAGAGATTGTATGTCTGGCTTTAGTCTTTCACAGGGATATAAGTTTGAAGTGAGGAGGGAGCTTCAGTTCAGTGAAATTTAATTTCATCCACTGACTCTTAATTTATGATGTTTTCTTAAATTCAGAACATTTACTTGTTAAAACAATTATGATATACTCAGCAAAGGTTGAAGACTAGTAAAGATATTTCATGTCAAAGCAAGCATTTGCTAGAGTATCTTGGAATCTAAGAACATATGCCAGATATAAAAACTAGCAACTAATGTGAATTGGTGATATTATAAAACAATTTTATAAGAAGAATCTCTAGTATGTTTATATCCTAATAACAAGTGTTGTGCTTCATTATGTGGATAAAATTATCACTTGTGAACAACAAAAGTCAAAATACTATAGTAAATATTTTTTTTTAAAGTAGTAGGGGGTAAGAGGTTGCAGGGTGAGGCGAAAAGAGAAAAAAATGAGAGTCAAGTCCTGTTCTATTCTTGTACAAACCCTCAATGTTGAATGTGATGATGATGTATATTCATAATGTACCAGTAAAGATTTAGGGGGAGAAAAAGTAGTTAAAGCAACTCAGAAAGATATTTATGCTAACTTAAAATTAGTACCAGTAGTATAAGATTATCTCAATTAAATATCTTAGTCCTTTGTAATAGCTTCTGTAAAATGTGATATAGTAGCTGTGATGTTATAATACAAAACAATGTTACAATTTATCATATTGCAACTTATCCCTTTCTCTTTTCTTTGAAGAATGATTAAGTATTGTTAACATGCAAAAATAAACAAAACAGCATACACACAAATAAGTTCAAGTAAACAGAAGCAAAAGAAGCAGGAAGGTCTCCGTTTGTCTGAAATAAGAGAGAAATGAAGAAAAGGTGAATGTAACTTTTTCTCAAAATGTTGTTATCTGAAAGTTAGATAATACAATTAATTTGATACTAAAATGATCCATGATTATAATTTGTTTTAATTATTTCCCCTTAAGATTTTATCTAATAAAATTTTGGTTAAGAAGAATAGATACTTCTAATCTGAAGTATTTGAAGTGTAACTTTTTTCTTAAAATGTGTGTGTAAATGTATAACATTTATTTTCACTACAGTTTACAAGATAAATTATTAGGAGCTTGATATACAGGTGTTAAATTCGATGATTCATAAAGCCTGAGATTTATAATTTAATGTGTTGATATATAGAACTAAATAAGCATAAAGATAAGTATGTAACTAATACCAAATAAGATTCAAGTGAGATTCAATGCTAATGAGATTGTTAATGGTCTGACAGTCCCCTCAAGTTTTCTTACATGAATTGATTTGTAGGCATTGATTTTTATATATTTAATACAGAAAATTTTGATAAAAGTTAACAAAATTTTGAAAACTAGGAGTTTCCAAGGAGAAGAGAGCATGATTGTGGTCTTTGTTCTTAGGATTTGTTCTAAGACATTTCAGAGAGAGAGGCAGTCGCCAAGTCAAACTGAAGTCACCATGTCAAAGTAACTGGTGAAGAGAAGCCTGCAGGGAGGCCAATGCCCTTTGTTTGACCTTGAAGGTTATGCAATCTGCAAAGCAGTAGGGAAGAGCAGCTTGCACCAAGGGACATTCTTACAAAAGATGTCACCAGAATTGGTTTTGGAGGCAGTGGGCATGATAGTAAGGAACGTGGTACAGCAATGTTTCTTGTTCTCACAGAACTGACATTTTGTAGTGGCAACTTACTGTGCTTTGTAGGATGTGAAATGGTTATTTTCAGAACATATCCTCTGATATTGGGTACATCCTTCTTATACCTTGCTGTAATAATACAGTGTCTCTTAATATTGCCTGGGTAAATAAAATCACCCTCAGATGAAATAATATTTGAAGATAATGAATTACAGTCCTATTATAATGTAGGTAGAAACACAAAATCAATGAAGTTTAGGTAGTTATTTGAATCATGTTAAGTACTGTGTTGTTTCTAATAGGTAATATTTGTACTACAGATTCTATTCACATTGATAATATTGACTTTGTAATATGACAGTAAGAAGATTTTTAGTGGGAAGGTCCTGTTTTTATTCCAGAACCAGTTATTCTAAAACGAAAAGGATTTTCTTTCCTCGTGTTTGAAGAGGCTATATCAACATCAGAAATTTATCTGTGATTTGGATAAAAACAACAAAGATAAGTATAACTTATTTTGAAAAACAGAAGAAAAAATAATACTTAACATTTGCCAAATATCTTTCCAAGTGCTGTATGAATAGAAACACATAAACTCTGCAACAACCTTCCGATATGAGAGCACTGTTCTGATTGGGGGGAGTCAGAGAATAAATTCATATTGGTAGAAATGACCAGAGAGAGTGACGGAGCAAAAGTGAAAAAGACATAGGGACAGGGAAAGATAAGAAGTTATCATGCATGTAATTTTCATAATACTTGAAGCTATTTGATTTTCGGATGAAATGATAGATAACGTATTCAAGTGTCTTAGTTTCTTAGTTGATTAGTATTAATGAAAGGATGAACATAATATTTTAGTAATGGGAGCTTCTTTTGACCTATGTTTCAGTATTAACAGCCAACTGTAAGACAGAATATTTACATTGATTCACTTTATTATTTCCTTAAAAATATCGGGAATAATTATCTATAGGGCCAAAGCAAATACAGGGTAACTTTGAATAACATTCTGTAAAAACAAAATCTTATTTCACAAACACTGATACTAATAGTGTTTCTCTTGTAGGGCAAAGTGACTCAATTTGATCATGTTTTATATACATTTTACTACTCTTCACTTCTAAAGCAAGTATCTGAACTAATGGAGGTAAATTTTTAAAAAATAACTAATTTCCTGAAAAAAATCTATGAATATGAATGAAATCATTCTCACCACACTAAAGTTTCCTGTCTTCCTAATACCAAAACTAATAAGGAAGTGATCCAGACAGAATTTGTTGAGATTCCAGTTTTCACATATTTTGGAAATATCTGTCTGTCTGTCTGTCTGTCTCATTTATTCAGTGAACAGTATATAAACTGGACATTCACAGAGGCACAAAATAATTTACTCTCCTTTCAAAAGTCAATTTTATGCTTCCTAAATTAGATCTAGAGCTGGGCTATTTTGGGAAATCAGGCTGGGAAATAATACACAGTTCTTATAAAATCAGTTTTATTCCATTTTCAGATAAATCTCATTCAATACAATAACAACTTTGGAAAACAAAGAAGAGTCAATAAAAATAAGTGGTAGAAAACACCTCTGCAGATTTTAATATTAAATTTTTAAAGGTTTTATGTAATGAAATTATAGATAATGGTATTGAATAAAATTTGTCCTCTGATTTTTTTCATGGAAAATGTAACTGATGAAATGTGTGTGTGTGTGTGTGTGTGTGTGTGTGTGTTTGTGTGTGTGTGTGTGTGTAATTTAATTAATGATTTTGTTTTTCAGTCTTGTTAGGTGTGGGCTGAGCTGACTCCTCCTGTGACACTAGCCACAGATTTTCAGCATAATGCTGTGTGTTCTTTGTTATTGAAGGCCATTTAAAATAGTTTTCTTCAAGGAATTATACAAATAGTAGTATAACTTGTTTAATATTTCCTTTTTCTATTCTAGGGATGAAAAAGAAAACTCTCTTACATTTGAGTTCATGTAAAAAAATAATATCTACAAGTGTTGCTCATTCAAATTGACCACTTTCTTCTTTTGAACTAATAATGTTTCAATCCACTTCCTAAAATCTTCAGTCCTGGGCATATACTTTGCAGGTATACATAATATTGCTTGAGTGGAGTGCCTTTGACTGCTGATGTATGGCATCTTACAAGGCAATATTTATGAAGGTATTATAGATTAAGGCATCCTATGACCAGACTTCTATTTATATGGTGATGTTAATATTTTACAGTGGAAAAAAAGGAGAAAATTATTTCTGTGCAGTGCTTTGTTTAAAATTTTTACATAAGGAAAACAAGAGAATTGAATGTTGCTCATCCTTGTTAATTTAATATAAATTTTGATTTTAGCTTACTAATAAATTTTTTGTTACATATTATATATTCAATCCCAAGAAAAAGTGATCTTAACTCATAACAAAAAAAAGCTAGGAAAACAAATCAACAACAGACACAAAGAATATCACTAGAAAATACACAAGTAGAAGATATCCCATGTCTTAAGGAACAGTAAAGTACATAGAGAAATGGGTAAAAATGAGAATTACCTCAATTCATATAGTGGTAGAAATTCCCAATATTGGGTGTGATCATGAAGTAAATATAGAATGTACCAATAAAGAATTCAATTTTAAAAAAGAAGGACTAGAGAGAACATGCTGAAAAATAGCCTCATACATAAAACATCCTGGATAGCAGGTGTGTCTCCAAGGTGGCAACACTCAAGAAGTCACTCAAAACTCTGGAACTCTTTTAAACCTTCACTCTGAAAACACATGCAAAAATTTGCTTCCCGCCCAGTAAACTTGTCATTAGCATCTATCTTTTGGTCACATTCATTGTGTCTGTGGTCAGCACCCCAGATCCTTTCCTCCAGAAGGAGACACCCCCAAAACCAGTGAGATTGAGCATTTATTTATATACTTCTTGGCTACTTTTATTTCTTCCTCTAAAAAGCGTCTGTTCTTCTCAAATGTCCTTTTTTTAGTTGAATCTTTAAAAGGGGGGGGTCTGATTTTTTAACTCTTTATATAATTCTCAGTAGTAGCCCTTTGTCTGAGAAACAGCAAATATTTTTCCCATATTGCTGGTATTGCCATTTTAACTTTGTATTATGGTTTTTGCAAATTTTTTTGAGATGCAATAAAATTGTTAAGTGCTTACCTCAGAGTTTGCACTGAAGTTCTCAATTCCCAAAATAGAACTTAGAAAGAGTCGCCTCCATTTAAGTAATGACAAAAATGACCAGCTCTCAACTAATGGCTGCATTCATTTTTGTGGAATCATTTAAACAGAAGCTAATTATAGATATATATTAAATAATTTTTGGAAACTGGGAACATGAGCAGATTTTGTTTTTGCTGTATTTACTTTATTTAATACATACTAAAGCACTTATTCCTTAGTAGCTATTCATCTTTACTGTCTACGGGAACATGGATAATTACTAACATGAAATTAATGCTATTTTATTTGTGGTAAAATTGCTTTAATTTCTTCACTTAACTTAGCTAGAAAATATCACAAGTTACAAATAAAATTGACCATTGTATATAAAATGAATGGAGGGACTAAATTAGACAATAAAATATTATGTTTACATGTGAAGGAGATATATGTTATCTGGCTGTAAAGTAAAATTTATAATCATGGTCCTGACACCATCAATGCATTTACTCTTGGAATATTATTGCAAGAGTTAAAAATTTATTATGATAATACAGGTATTTCATAGTTCAATGAATTTTTCTTTTACACCAAAGTCATTATTTAAAATAATTCCACAGTGTTGCCTGCTAAATTCTCTTTACATTTTATGTCATTTAGAAAAGAAAACTCAATTACCCTTAAGTAAATTACATGGTCTAGGATAAAATTTTTTGTTTCATTTTCTCTGATCACAATACTGTCCATTTTTAAGTATTGATAATCCTTTGCCTCTAATATTCACCCAGCCTTCAAATTGAAGTGTGATAGTCTATGAAAATAGTGCACCTTTTCTTTCTTAAAGACAATATGATATACATTTTTCCAATTTTTTTTCTACATTGAGTGTTTCCTACACCTTATTAAGTTTGTGAAAAGTGTTAACTTCTACTACACCTTACTTTCCAAGGAAAAATAAAACTTGAATGCTTTGTAAATCATAGCTAATCACTCTGCATGTACTTGTGCTGCATTATATTTTGTAAGCTGAAATATCTTTAAACATACATATATATATGGAATCAAATATCTGACTTTCAGACTATCCCTATTTATCTATTATATTTTCTATTTTATTTATTCCAAAAATGTCAGTATTGAACAGTTTCAGCTTTCCCATTTATTGCTTCCAGGGCCCCTGGTCAGGACTTGGAATTAGAAAGTGGTTTAGAAGATATTTCATTTCTAATTGCACTCTTGTGTTTTCAGGTTAAATGGGTGGCTTATTTTTATTTTATAGCTGAAAGATGATTTAGTTCTTAAAGTGAACTTCTGGCTATTAGATCTAATGTACTCAGGGGTAATGAGGACAACAAAATGAAAAATGACCAGAAAGTTCAGTGTTACGGCACCTTGTTTATTTTCCTGTAAATTAAAGATGCTCCTACAGCTTTAGCAAAACATGCAAGATATATTATAGATCTAACTGATAAGAAGAGAGATCAAATAAATTACTTATTGACCTGTAGCCCTCAGAAGTATGTTTACAAACGACATTTTTTTTTACCAAAGTAAAGACATTATAAATTACGTACAGACTAACGAATGAGAAATCTCTTTATTATATAATAATGTAAAATTTTACAGCTCCCCCAAACTAACTTCCCTCATTAGATGGTGCATGGAACAGCTGTGAAGGCTCCATGTTGTCTGCTTCACGCCTGCTGTGGAGTTGTTCGTTTCGCGTATATGATTCCCTCTCTCAGCACCTTCATGTCTTTATTTTGTCCTCTTTTCACTCTTACGATTGCAACATTGCAACAGGCCCCACAATATTTGTTCGTTTTACTGCTATAACTGCCTAAGGCTGTAACTGAAGATTCCAGCTGAGCTAAACAGTATATTTGTGCTTTGCTAAAGCATAATGTGCTTTTGCTAGGTTTGCAGTTTTTTTCCCTATTATAGTATTTTTCAAGATTCTATCACCTTTACAACCTTTCTATATTTTTCCCATACCACTCGTGGATGTTTCAAAACCGCATACTCTGCACTCTTCTCCGCACATGTTGATATGGATTCCATCTCTTGACCCAGAAGCCTACCCAATAGAAATGTGTCTATGATGGGCAATGACCGCTCTTGGATTTACAGCACAGCTGTGCAAACCACGGTCCAGGATCAGTGATCTGTGAAGGAAGCCAGCTAAGCTTTCCAGGTTCTTTTTTTTTAGAATTTAATTTTTCTACTAACATCAAATTATATTTCCATGTCAGAAAGACATATATAAAACTAGTTATTTGACAAATACTGCTTATTGAAAAATTCACATTTTACACAATGTACTGATGGATTTTCCTGTCCTTTCTTCTTTTTTATCTTGCTTCCCCTCTATTGCTACATAGAACATCAAAAGGAACAATCATATTGGTCCACCTGAGAGACAATTCATCTCACATTACATGTAACACTGTATTGGGGTGATCTTTAATTTTATTTTTAATTGCCATATCATAGTTTTTTGTTTCTTTTTAAAAGTAACAACAACAACAAACACTGCAGGAAAACTTTTGACTGACCATCTGGCATGCATCGAGCTTTGAAGTTCTCAATCTTATACACACACCCATGCACACAAATTGAATAAACTGAAAATGAACTCTTCTTAACTCTGTCAGAGTATTGAGGACACAGGAACAAATCAGAGCTTTCAAAATGAAGTGACAAACATGTAGATAAATAGAATTTCAACACACCTGAGAAATGCCTAAGCAGAAATGTCCCCGGGAACTAATATCAAGTTAGAAAAATCTATACCGCAATTGACAAATTGGAGAAAGCTCACAGCGGACAAGTTCAAAAGTCGAAAATTCCAGGGAAGCCCATTTGATGACACGATGGTACGCTTTTCCATGGATTCCACCTGCAAGAGTCCAACAAGGCACTCAAAGAGAAAATCATAGAAATCTCGGGCTTCCAGCTGGGAAATGTGAACAAAGTGATCATTATAAAATACGTACAGAACCATCTTTTCATCTTACTAAGGTCTGTTCTCAAGAAACTCTGACTGCCCTGAGGAAAGTATTCAGATCTAGTTAGCACCAGCCTTCAGGCCTCAGGAATTGTGGTAAAGAAGCAAAAGAAAAAAAAAAAAAAAAAAGCAAAACACAGAACTGAAGAAGATGGTGGGTGCACAGGGTCACCAGCAGCCAAATCCAGGAGTCCAATTGCAGTCCAGGAGTATCCTCATCTTCCACACGTTTCTACCACTCTTGTAAGCCTTCTGTATAAAAGAGTGATGCACCTATGAGATGGGAGGAGAGCAATATTTAAAGAAACCCATAAATAAGAGAGGAAATAAAAAACAAATGTAGTGGAAAAATTTTTAATTTTTATTATCTACAGCAATAGCACACAACACAGCCAAATCTGCCAAACATCTAAATCTTTGTATCAAAATCTCTTGGCATGAGGTATTTCATTTAGCACTTTATGTCAAGTTTTCAATGAAAAATAATCCCTCATATTAAACAACACAAAGTATATCAAGACAATAGATAAAAATCATCAGACATGCATTGCTATATTCATGGCAGAAGTGTTTAATTATCTGGATTGTTACTTTTGGATTTTCATTAGCAATATTTAACAGGTTAAAGGTTCTTGTTTAAAAAATGGATAATAAGAGTTGGAGATTTAGCTCAGTGGTTCCAATTCCTGCCTTGAAAGTTCAAGGACCCAGTTAACCACATACAATGCTGGGTGTGGAGACTCACGCCCAGTAGCAATCATTACCACATACCACAGTGCCGAGCATGGTGGCTCACACCTCTGATCCCAGCACTCAGGAGGCAGAGGCAAGAAGATTGCTGTGATGTGAGTTGGAGGCTGAGCTCAGGGCCAGCCTGAACCACAAAGCGAGAACCTGTCTCAAACAACAACAACAAAAACACAATAAGAGGAAAAAGTGGAATAATGCATACATAAATAGAAGTACAAACAGAACACACATAAAGACATAATCATAATCACATAAAGACATAATCATATAAACACATAAACCATAATCATTATAAAATATATACAGAACCATCTTTTCATCTTAGTAAGGTCTGTTCTCAAGAAACTCTGACTGCCCTGAGGAAAGTATTCAGATCTGGTTACCACCAGCCTTCAGGTCTCAGGCAATGTGCTAAAGAAGTAAAAAAAAAAAGCAAAACACAGAACTGAATATATATATATATATATATATATATTATATATATATATATATATATATATATATATATATATATATATATATATATATGAGAGTTTCTGATATACTCAGCAAGAGATTGCATATTGGCCAAGAAAGAACAAGTTAAGTCTGAAGAAATATCAATAGAAACTTTCACAATTGAAATACAAAGAAGAAAATAATGAAAAAAAGGACAAAATGAATATAGTAGGAAGAAAGGAAAAAAAGACACAATCAACAAAACACAGTTGTGTGAGGCTCAGAGAACATGAACCATGCTGCATAACAAATTGTTACACCTTCAGTATCTTGAATAGAATTTAATGGTAAGCTAAATGTAAAACACTAAAAGGATTTTAATTGAAATGCCCTTAAATATCTTACTGATGTCTTTTAAAATATCTCAATTGCTTTAGACAATCTAACTGCCTCTACATTGGGTATAATACTGAAATATAAGAACTTATTCTTTAAAATCTTAATGCTCATGCTCTAGGCTCTGTAGATAGACTTTGTCATGAAAATCATCTTTGGGACCATTTGTCAATGGGCTGCCCTTTGTCTATATTTGGGCTGCTATTATACTTTTTAGACTCATAGCACCCAGTAGTGGTATCATCTGTGCTGTTGTTATCAGCAAATGATCAAATTGTGTTAAAAATACAAGCCAAAATAGATTTTGTTCAGAAATGTGACCATTTGAGGAAATATCTTTTTTGTTTATCAAAGAGATATTCCAAAATAATCAGATAAGTCTAATGAAATCCTCTTAATTTTCTACCACTTATAGTAGATTTGCTTAGGCAGAGACAGAAAAATACATACATTCATATACATCTTCCAAATAACAAATATAATATCATGTTTCTCTGGAATAATTGAAGGCTGTGAATGCTAGCTTCATGATGTTGTTTTTCAGACATTTATAACATGAGTAATGCATATGACATTCACATTAAAATGATGTGCAGAGATTTCCCTATGTAAGATAAACTTTAGCCATTATTAATTTCCATAATTAAACCAAAATGTATTCTACAATAATAGAAAAAATACTTTCTTCTTATTCTGCTTTCTTATTTGTATTGAGATTTTATTCTTATAACTTATAATTGGGTATATTTGTGTATGCAGTTATTTCTTTATTTTTATTGAAAAGGCAGTTCATTAAAAACAAAAATGCATATGATGATAATATTACTTTTCATTACATCTTTAAAACTTGCCATAATATATCATTTGTGATGATTTTTGTCTAGAAATGAAAATTTTCTATTTAGACAATTAATGTTCAAAATCAATCGAAACCTGCTTCCACTTTCCATATACCATGAGTTTAGATAACTTTCTACCATCTTTATAATTTTTACAGTAAAGTGAAATATATAATTGTAGATAATTATGGAAATAATTTTGTTTTCATACACGCATTATGCCAGCTGTGTATGTCTAATAATGTACATGTCTAATAATATTTTAGTGGAGATGAGAAGTGAATACTAAATATTTATTTTCAGATGAAAAACCTTTCATGATCAAAATAATTTTTTATGTGAAATGTATCAAGATGAAGTAGTTGCAGGCCTCCCATATTTTTTCCAATAAACATTTAATTGAAAATAAAAACGTGATTTTCAGTAATTACATTAACTATTTCATAAGCATCATGTCATGGTATTGAGAATTATGTCAGAAGAAGGTACACAATTTATATGTAAAGCAAGTGTTCTGGATTCAATTTCCACTTTATTTGGAATAGAAACATTAACTTCAATACATGTTAATTTTTAAGTATTGAAATAGTGGATAGAAATGTTTTTTGTATCAGATTCACCTGACATTATTTCATTTTTGTTCCTACTATTTTTAAATATTAACCTTCAAAAAGATCTAAAATCTATTTGCAACAATTGCAGTACACCTTTTTTTTTAGGAAAACAAACATGACAAGTTGTTATGTTGCTTTAACTAAAAACCATGAGAAAATCAAACATCTGCATTTTTCTGGTTATTCGATTGTTGTTTATTAAGCTAAGTTGTATAAAAACATTTTAATTTTGTAATCATACATAACTGAAAGAGGTTATCAGGCAAAATCTTACTTGGAATTAAACATTATATTTAAAAATTCATTTTATTCAAATAGTTCAACTTTTATATTTTTGATAGATCCTCTCACACTACATGAACTAAATATACAAGGTATACTATTACCGATTATGTATAGGAATAGAGATAGCTAACCAAACTCAAAAGTACCTGTTTGATGATTGGCATTACCTTTCAAAAATAAAGTTTTTGTTTTTGTTTTTAACTTATGCCTACATTTGCACATGGATTTACATACATTTCATTAAGGAATTTAGTTTTGTACTGTTATCTTCCAGTACTACTTAAATCTCTTTTTCTAGGAAAATAAACACAAAGCAAATTTAGTATCAAAGGAAAAGGCTGTTTCTGTAAACCAAGCAATAAACAACACAGAACATTACTGTGGAAGAGTATAGAAAAGTTAATCTTCAGAAGAACCGAGTAATATAAAACAAGGTCTGTCCAAACTCTTCATTAATAATTGAAACATGAGTGCATATGTGAAGTGCTTTGTAATTAATGAGCATCAGGCATAAATATTTAACAGTTTGCTTATAAAATGTGTCCTAAATTATGTCTAAATGTTAACAAGGATGTCTTCTACTTGAAAGAACAATAAGGGACATAAATTTTTCAAAGCAGCAAGTATGACAGGTAGAAGTTAAGAAAACACAGGGCAGCCCTCATGTGCATCTAACACTTCAATCTTTAGATATATGCATTTTAAGTTTAATAGGAACAAAGTGTTTCTCCATCAAAGCAAGTATTTGTATCAGTTACATCAAAGCTAAGCTGAAATCATTGAAAAGTACATTTATCCAACAAATAATGCATACAGAGTGCTGTGTTTTAGTGGTATAAAGGGAATTGATAAATAAGAGAACTTATATGAAGAGAGAGATCCTTAATATCCAAAGCATTCTATTTTATTTCCTGATCTATGTCCCTACAAGGACACATGTAGATCATGGACCATTCTCAAGGCTATATCTACCCCAAACTCTCTCTATCTCTCCCTGTCTCTATATCTGTCTATCTTTCTGTCTCTGTCTCTCTCCCTCTCTGTCTCTCCCTCACTGAGAAACAAGTAGACACTACATGAATGCATAAACAGGATAAGATTTGATAAGACTGATTTTCCTTACTTAAAACATGCTCAAAATAAAATATTAGGCAAGATAATTTGAACATGATACGTCACTTGATATTTTCTATCCTTTCTAAAACCAAAGGTTTTTAAATCTATTTTAACAAATGAACACATTAAAGCAAAATAATGAAGACCTTTAAAATGATAATATATAAAGACAAGATTAATACAAAAGCTGTTATTGCTCCACAGTTGAGCCACATAAATATTTCAAAGACCTAGAAAATCCACTCAGGTTCATCTCAATATTGTTCTCAACAGATTAATAAAAGGAAAGGTCATCATCACATTCAATTTTAACACAAATTATTTGGCTATATAAAATACAAAAAGCTAGATGGGAATTAAAATTACTAGATGAAACAGTATTTAAAAATATTAATATAGAAATATCCCCACAAATGTGAATATTTACATTGTTCATTCTCTATACAGAAGAGTGTTGTTATTAAATTGAACAAATTTTACCAATGATCATTTTTATTTTACTTTGTTACACATAATATTAATGCTACATTTTACCTTATTACTATTTTATCATTTTCCTGTACCATAATTTATCTAGACTATTCCTTCAAAGAATATCAATAGCTTTCCTCCAGTTCTATTAATGTTTGTCAGAACAGTGTTTTCTCGACCTAAATCATTTGAGTACTTGCAATGACATATCATCATTTTTAGTCTGTTCTATGCATTCACTCATTGATTCATTTCTTCACTCACATTCTAATAATTCAAATATATTACTGTGAGTTATACAGATTTACATACTTTTTTATTTTTGGCTTTACATTTATAATAACTATGCCCTATCATTCCTACATTTATTTGTGATAAAAATCAACCACTGATTTCTAATTTAACCACAGCAGCTTCTGATTTCCTGTAACATTACTAGTAGAAAAATTTATATATTCAAATCCATGTTCATTTAATATATAAATTCATATATTTAAAATGATCTATTGTTTAATCATCAGTTCATTAATTTTATTCTCACTATTGCTTTAGATTTTGGTAACTTCTTATTTGTGTAACAGATATTTGCATTATGTGCAATTTCAGAATCTTTTCTTTTCTGTATGTCCCCATTGCTGTTATGTATTCTGAGCTGTGATTGTCTCTGTGCTAGGTTTCTGAAGTAACATTTTATATTTATTAACCTATGTAATTACATTTGCAAACTTTATCTCAAATAAACAGTTTCATTTTCCATAGGGAATATCAATTTATGAGACTTTGGAAATTAGTTGTTTTTACCATGTAATCATACAATAAGAAAGTATCACACATATAGTCCAACTTTTATTATTATCTTTTCCAATAACATGTAAGCATTACTCACCAATCCTGACCTTTACATATTGCTTTAGGAAATGAAATAGTAATCGCGTATCATTTGAGAGATATAGTTATATTTCTAAATTTACATTTTACCTGGAACTTTTATTGCTCTTACTTTAATAACATAGTCTTTGATTGAAGCATACAGAGAACAAGGAATAAGAAGAATTTGTGTAAAGAAAGGCAGAATTGTCTTGGTGTTGGCACCATTGTCTGAATCCAGGCATCGAGCCACAGAGCTCAGGATGTGTAGGGCAGGTAATTGCTTGGACACAATGCTCCATGGTTAAACTAAGCAGCCAGGTGGTGTACTGTGATTCTTTGTCAACATTTACTGTAAATCTCCTGTTAAAGTAATCTCCTATTTAATAAAACAGTGAAAACAAGAAATTCATGGTACAAAACTTCAAGGTAAAAATTGTCAAAATATACTTAAATACTTTAATTTTAAAACAAAGCCAAATAAAACAATATTAAGTGCAAACATTTTATATATGGGATTTTTATACATATAATAAAAATTTCATATGTAGGATATTTTATACATAAGATTTTTGAATTTAAGAAATATTTCTTTACATAATAAAATATAGCATTATATGTATATAATATTATTAATATTTTATATAGGCTAAATTGGAACAAAATATGTGTTAAATATTTTTATGCCCAAACTCATACAGTGCCAGAAACTATGCAATAAATATAAAATGTTATTGACAAAATCTTCAACTACATATACATGGACAATATGCATTAAAGCTAGACAAGGGAAAGTGGACCATGGCTGTAATCCTAGCATTTCAGAAAGCTGAAGGGCAGAATTTGGGGCCCTGCCTGGGAAAATTTGTGAGATTCTGTCAACAATTAAAAAAATAAATAAATAAAAAGGGATTTGGGACGTAGCTCAGAGTGAAGTCATTCAATTCCCTGGTAACCACATACAATACTGGGTGTGGAGACTCACGCCCAGCAGCAACCAGTACTACATATTGCAGTGCTGGGCATGGTGGCTCACGCCTATAATCCCAGCACTCAGGAGGCAGAGGCAGGAGGATTGCTGTGATGTGAGTTTGAGGCTGAGCTCAGGGCCAGCCTGAACTACAAAGCGAGACCCTGTCTCAAAAAATAAATAAATAAATAAATAAATAAATAAATAAATAAATAAAGATTTAGAATAAATAAATAAATAAATAAAACTACTTTCAATTAAACTTTACTTAATATATATTTTAAATTTAATTGAAATTTTTACTGGTACATTACATATACACATCATGATTGCACTCAAAAATGGGAATTTGTACCAGTATATGACACAACATAATTCTTGTTTTTTTCCCATACACCTGCCCATCCTACTACTCCACCCTCTACGTACATAAACTTTGTTTCCTTTCTTTTTTGTTTAATCTCATAGTTTTTCCCCCTCACACCATTTCCCTTTGAGTATTTTCTATTTCACAATATATAACATACATTCTATAACTCTTTACATCTTCATTTTTTCATACCATAGGAAGAAAAAAAAAGATATTGACACACTGTGACTTACATATTTCACTTATGAAGTGAAGGGTAGGTCCATGTAAGTATAAATGATTCAAACTTATTTTTATGGCAGAGTAATACTCCATTCTGTAGAAGAACCACAAAATTTTTATCCAGTCTACAGTTGATGGACATTTTGGTTGTTTCCAAGATTTAGCAATCACAAATTGAACTACTATAGACATGGGTGCACATATGTCACTGTGATATGAATCTTTTAATTCTTTTGTGTGTATACCTAGCAGAGGAATAGGAGGTTCAAATGGCATCTCTAATTGCAGTTTTTTTGAAAAATCTCCAAACTGATCTCCACAGGATCTACATTCTTACCAACAGTGAAGAAGGATTCCTTCTTCTCCTCAGTCTCACCAACATTTGTTTGTGGCTAATTCTGAGATAGCACCCATTCTTTGTGGAGTGAGATGAAATCTTGATGTTGTTTTCATTTGCATCTCTCAAATGACTGGTGATGTTGAACATTTCTTCATATGCTTCTTTGCTGTTTTTATTTCTTCCTCTGATAAGTGTCTGTTCATTTCAGATGGCCATTTTTGAATTGGTCTTTAAATTTGGATGGACTGATTTTTTTAAAGCTCTTTATATATTATAGATAGTAGCCCTTTGTTTGACAAATGTCTGGTAAAGATACTTTCCCATATTTTTGGTTGCCTTTTCGCTTTGCTGGTGGTTTCTTTTGCTGTGCAGAAACCTTTCAATAGGATGAGATCCCATTTATTGATTTCTTCTACCAACTATCATGCTATAGAGGATTGTTCATGAAATCTTTTCTGAAACCAATGTCTTCAAGAGATTTACCTAACCTCTTTTGTAGCAGGTTTAGTGTGTCTGTTTTAATATTTAGGTCCCTAATCCACTTTGATTTTATTTTAGTTTACTGTGAAAGAGCTAGGTCTCACTTTACACTTTGACCAGTTATAGTTCAGTTTTTCCAGCACCATTTGTTAAAGAGGCTATCCTTCCTCACCTGAGCATATCTGGCTCTTATGTCTGGCAAAGATGAGAAAGCTTAGTGTGTCAGGAGTTGTTTCTGGATCTTCTAATCTACTTCACTGATCCTCGGGTCTGAGGTTTTTATCACAGTGGCTTTGTAGTATAGTTTCAAGCTGGGGATCTATAGTACCCATCATGTCCTTATTGCTTAGAATTTCTTTTACTATTATAGATCTTTTGTATTTCCAGATGATTTTTTGAATTGTTTTCTCTATATCTGTGAAATATCCCATCATGATTTCAATTGGGATTGCATTGAATATGTATAACAGTTGTGAAAGAATAGCCATTTTGATGATATTGATTCCTCCAACCCAGGAACAAGGGATGTTTTTCCATTTTTTTTGTTATCTTCTTCTATTTCCTTTTTCAGAGTGCTGTAATTTTCAGAGTAGAACTCTTTCATCTCCTTTGTTAGACTGATTTCTAGATATTACTTTTTTTTTAGGTTTTTGTTGTTGTTGTTTTTTTTTTTTTTTTAGGGTTTTTTTGAGTCAGGATCTCACTTTATAGTTCAGGCTGGCCCAGACTCAAACTCACATCACAGCAATCCTCCTGCCTCTGCCTCCAGAGTGCTGGGATTACAGGTTTGAGCCACCACGCCCGGCAATGTGGTATGTGGTACTGGTTGCTTCTGGGTGTGAGTCTCCACACCCAATATTATATGTGGTTAACCGGGGATCGAACTCGGGTCCTTGCGTTTGCAAGGCAAACGCCGGAACCACTGAGCCAAATCCCTGGCCCCTATTACATTTTTTTGATACTACTGTGAAGGGGATTGATTCCCTAATTTCTTGCTCAGTGAGTCTGTTGTTTGTGTATATAATAGCTAATGATTTTTGAGCAATAACCTTGTATCCAACTACAGTAATAAATTTGGCAATTAGGTCTAGCAGTCTCTTGGTTGAGTTTTTAGGATCCTCTAGGTAGAGTATCATGTAATCAGCAAATAATGACAGTTTATCTTCTTCATTTCCTATCTTTATTCTTTTTATTTCTTTGTCTTGCGTAGTTGCTATGGCTACTATTTCCAGCACAATATTGAACAGGAGTGGTAACCGTGAACATCTTTGTATTGTACCTCATCATTGTGTGAAAGGTTTTAGTTTTTGACCATTTAGGGTTATGCTGGCTGTTGGTTTCCCATAAATAGCTTTTATTATTTTGAGATACGTCCATCTATTCTAATTTTCTGCAGAGTTTTGATCATAAATGCATGTTGGATTCTGTCCAATGCTTTTCCCATATCTATTGAGATGACCATATGGTTTCTGTCCTTGACTGTACTATTGTAGTGTATTACATTTATTGATTTCTGTATGTTCATCCATCTCTGCATCCTTGGGATGAATTGAACTTGGTCAGGGTGTATGATCTTGATGACTCTGTAGTCTGTTTGCCAATATCTTATTAAAGATTTTTGCATCAATGGTTTTTAGGGAGATTGCCCTGCAATTCTTTTTGGTTGGGTCTTTCTTTGCTTTTGGAATGAAGGTAATGGTTGCTTCCAGAAATGAATTTGGGAGTGTTGCTTCCCTTTTGATTCCATTAAAGAGTTTGAGGAATAGTGGTGTTAACTCTTCTCTAAAACTTTTGTAGAATTCACAGGTAAAGCAATTAAGCCCAAGGCTTTTTTTTTTTTATCAGTAGGATTTTTAGTAAATTTTCAATTTCACAGATTGATATTGGGATATTTAACATTTTTTTATCATCTTAATTCAACTTTGGAAGTTTGTATGTATGTAAGAATTTATCCATTTCTTCTAAATTTTCCATTTTATTAGAATACATATTTTTGATGTATTTGTTTATTATTCTCTGTAATACCACTATGTCAGTGGTAATTTCCCCATTTTCATTTCTAATAGCGTGGATTTGAGCCCCTTTTATTTTATTTGTTTGAGGAGGTTGGCTAGGGGTCTGTCAATTTTATTTATCCTTTCAAAAAACCAACTCTTTGATCTGTGGATTTTCTGTATTGATCTTTCAGTCTCCATTTCATTAATTTCTGCTCTGATCCTTATAATTTCCTTCCTCGTACTAGCTCTCAGTTTGCCTTGCACCTCTGTTTCTATTAGATTAAGATTCAGCATTCGATTGTTAATTTGAGCTTGCTTTGTTTTCCTAATAATGACATTAACTTCTATGAATTTCCCTCCTAGAACTGCTTTCATTGTGTTCCACAAGTTCCTATAGTTTGTACTGGAGTTATCATTCAATTGTAGAAACTGTTTAATTCCATTTTTAATGTCTTCTGTGACCCATTGGTTAGTCAATAGAGTACTGAATTGTTTACTTTCCATGTCTTTGTGAAGGTCTTGTTTGTTTGTTTATTTATTTGTTTGTTTTCTCTTCATCTTTAGTTTCAAGGCACTATGATCTGAGAGTATACAGGGGACAACTTCAATTTCTTTGCATTTACTTAAACCTGTTCTATGAACTAGCCTGTGGTCTATTTTGGAGAATGATCCATGAGCAGCTGAGAAGAATGTGAATTCTTGCTTAGTGGCTGAAATACTCTGTAGACATCTAGTAAGTCTATTTGTTGAAGACTTTCATTTAGCTCAAGCATTTCCTTATTGATATTCTGTCCAGTCAATCTGTCTATTTGTGACAGTCAGATATCAAAATCCCCTATTATTATATTGGTGCTTATCTGGCTTTTCATGTCCATTAATGTTTGTTTTATATAGGTGCACTACAGTTTGGGAAATAGATATTTAAGACAGTTATTACTTTCCCTTGAATAGCTGCCTGTATAAAAATATAATGACCTTTCTTGTCTCTTTTAATCAGTTTTGGTTTAAAATCTATTTTGCCTGAAAATATGATAGCTACTTCTCCTTTTTTGTGGTTTCCTGTTGCATGGAGAATTGTTTTTCATCCCTTTACTTTCACTCTGTTGGTTTCTCCCTGGTTTGGATGTATTTCTTGTACACTGCAGATTGTATGATCTTGCTTTTTGATCTATTCCACCAGTCTGTGTCACTTAATTGGCACATTAAGACTATTGACATTAATGGTATGACTGATACAGGTAGACTTAGAGCTGTCATTTTTTTTCTGTTCTAGGCTCTTTTATTTTTTATTTCTAGGCTCTTTTATTTTTGTTCTTTTCCCATCAATTTCTTGTTTGGCTCAATAGGATGACTTTGTTGGTCTTATGGTGTTATATATATATATATATATATTTTTTTTTTTTTCTCTCTCCAAGATATCCTTTAGGATATTTTGTAGTGCTGGTTTTGTATGCATGAAGTTTTTAAGATGTTCTTTGTCATAAAAGTATTTAATTTCCCCCTCAATTTTCAGAGATAATTTTGAAAGGTAAATCAGTCTGCATTGGAAGTTGTTGTCCTTTGAAGTTTGAAACACCTCATTCCAGGCTTTTCCCTGCAGTGAGTGTTCAGGTTGAAATGTCTGCTGTGATTCTGATGGGCTTCCCTTTGTAAGTGATTTTTTTCTTCTCCCTAGCTGCTTTCAGTATTTCATTCTTTATTTTCATATCTGGAACATTTATAATCATTTGCCTGAGGAGAGAATTTTGTATATTTTGGCCCTGTGGAGTTCTGTAAGCTTCATAAATCTGGATGTTCAATTATCTTTCTTTGTCTGTTAAGTTTTTTGCTATTATCTGGTGGAACAATTGCTTTACATCTTTTGTACTGCCTTTTCTCAGTGACTCCAATCAATATTATGTTATTCATTTTTGAATCATCTAGGAGCTGTTGAATGGATTTCTCTTAGTTTTTCGCCATTTTCCATAGGCTATGTCTTTCTCATTTGTTGGCTGTGATTGTGTCGTCTAGATCTGAGATTTGGTTTTCTGCAGTGTTTATTCTACTGCATAAACTTTCATTTTGTTTTTTGATTGCCTTGGCATCTTTCTGTAGCTATTTAAGAGGTTCCATTGCTTTTGCTATCTCAGATTCTGTTCTTTAGCTTTGATTTCCTTGATTTCCTCTTTAGCTTTGTTAATTATGCCATTAATTATGTACAGTATCTCTGTTTTCATTTCAGAAATCAGTTCTGATTTCCATTTTATTAGATCTGCTTTAGTTACCATCTCAGAGAGTCCTGGTGATTGAGTTTCAGACTTCTCCATTTCACTCCTCCCTCCCATATTACCTTAGGGTGAGGATCTTGGGATATGATATTTTGAATGTTTTATCATTTCTGAGCTTTTGTCACTGCTGTTGTATTTGGCTGTATAGTTGCCCTGTTGTCTGGTTTGTTGTAAGTCTCTTCTTAATATGAAGGTTTTTTAAGATGAGTGTTTCTTGAGTTGTTCTTGGGTCTGTAACAGGTTCTAAACAACCCTAATTTTGGCTCACAATGTAAGGCACTTAAAGAAACAAATGGATCACCTTGGCTGAAAAGCACTAAGCATTAACAGTATCAAACATAAAGCAAGAAATGGTAAAATGGCAGTTACTACTCTGACCCCTCCAACCTCATAAGCCAGAACTATGATCATATCCCCAGACTTAAAATTAGCCATGAATATATTTACACCAATCAGGCATCACCTTTTGGAAGTGAAAAGGTTACCAGGAAGTTAGGTGGCAGAGAGATAGGAGAGTGAGAGTTTGGCAATAAGATTAAAAGATGTAATAAAATAGAGAAATGAAGAACAGCAGAGTGGACAAAGAGTAGAAAAAAAGGAAAGATGAAGGGAAAAAAGAAAGAGGAAAAGGCAGAAAGGAAAAAGAATGGCAGCAAAAAAAAAAAAATACTAAAAACACAAAACTAAATGAAACAAACAACCAGAGATAAAACCAGAACAGGATAAGATTGAATCCACTAACAGCCAGATGTTGTAGGTGAGGAACTATTGATTCCTGTATGCGCTGAGATACAGTTTGAAGTTTATAGGTCACAGGGAAAAAGAGCTGTGAAGTTGCAGACTTATACATACCTTGAGGATATCTTCATAAGTGAAATAAATAGGGCACAGATAGGTACATATAGCATCTTTTCTCTGGTATGAGAAAATAAAGATGTAAATGAGTCCTAGCATTGTATGTTATATACTGTGAAATAGAAAATGCTCAATGTAAATAGGGTGAAGGGGGAAAATGTTGAGATTGTAACAAAAAAGTAAGGAAAAAATTTTATGTATATGGGGGGGTGGTTGGGTGGGTAGGGCTATGGGAAAAAATGAGAATTAAGTTGTGTCTTATACTGGTACAAATCCCCATTATGGAGTACAATCATGATGTGTATATTTAATGTACCAATAAAGATTAAAATAATAATAATAATAATAATAATAATAATAAAAGAGTAGCTGATGCCCTTTCCCCTGATGTGAGTCCAGTGCCCTATAGGTGGCACCAGACCCAGAAATTCACCAATACCCAAGTCTGCGGGTCTCAGAGCAAGGCCCACAAACTTCAGTATGGCCAGTGCTGGGGAATGTCTTCTCACATCAGGGATTCTCAGTCTTGCTGGGTGGTGGGCGGGGCTTCTCTACTCTGGTCCTTTGTCCTCTCCCTTGAGTCCAGTTCTAGTTTAACACCGTTTAATGCAGCCGCTGGTGGTCCTGCATGCAGTTCTGCTACTTACCATGAATTTGTGTCTCGGAGGATAGCTAAACCAAGATCTATACAGAAATGTGTGAAATAATAATGGTCAGGAAACAATGTGTGCCATTCTGCTTCTCTACAAATACAATTTCCTCAAGTGAACCTTATTTATATACATTCAGTATAACACTACCAGTTATGCATATGTGTTGCAATTCCTAAGAAGAATATCCCCAAATCTGAAGCACTGAGCCTTATTCTGTATGTTTAAGACCACAAATACATGTAGTTTTTGTACTGTGGCCATTTGTCCTGGCTCTATCTTCACTGGTGTAAGAAATGCACAGTAGATCAGTAAGAGATGTTACTGGGTGTCTCTGAGTGGCGTCATAGAGGTGCAACTTTAGTCCCTGCCAATTCCTTTATAAGCACCTTTCATTTGATTTGCTATCTGATCGCCATGAAATAAGCATCTTTGCTTTGTTCTTTTATCCTATAATAATGATTCTGTCTTAAAGCCAGCCAGTCCTGAAGCTCAGAAAATTTAAACATTTTGGTTAATTACTACGTGTGTGTAACGTGTCTTAACAGGGCAAAGTTTACTGATACAAGAAACTGGAACCAGAAAAGTCATTTCATTGCTATGACTGTAACTGACTAGGTGAGTGAGAAGCACTTGTAGCTGGTATGCGAGAGAAATTTGGAGAGTTTTGAGATGTGGATGAGAGAAACTTTGGATTCCTGTAAATAAAAGATGATGAGCTTAGAAAAGCAGAATGTGAATAAGAATGTGCAGAGAGGTAAAGGGCAGTCTTAGAAGGTTTCAACTGGGAATGAAAATTACGTTAGTATTTTGACTACAGACTATGTGTGTTGCACTTTTTAAGGGAATTTGTCTACATTTTACCCAGGTCTTGAGACTTTGTAGGAGACTGTCTTTAAGTGTACTGAATTAATTAGTCTGGAAAAGGAAATGTTGCCATGGCCCAATATTTCACCTTATTATAAATGTTTCTGGCTTGTTTTAGCCAGATTTATATAGAGAAGTAATACTAAAAGGAAGAACAGGAAAATTGTAAAAATTTAAATTTTAGTCCTATATTTAAAATTGAGCCCAAAGCAGATATGATTGCTAATGAGATCAGTGCCAATAAAATGAAACCAATATGTTATATGGACAGAAAAAGAAAAATATTTTGAGGGCATTTTGAGATCATATCATATTCATTGCAGGGTGCATAAGTGTAATCTTTTCACTTAAAAGAGAGGCTGGAACCCTTTTCCTAGAAGTCCTATGATCACTCCTACAGAAACAAGAGTCCTCTTCAGTCACATCCAAGGGGGCTTGACAACTGCTTCATGTGACCTTAGAGTTTCCTCAGAAGCTTCTGAGGCTGATGTTGGGCTTCCCAGCACATATAATGTGAGAGTTGTGACCTTAGGAAGGCTTTGACAAGTATTTCAAAGAAAACTTATGTAGCCAGTAAAGGTTTACGTGCAGCATTGAGAATAAAATCAAAGATGTAGTAGAAAACTAAAGGAGTAGGGGATTTTAGGAATATGGATTTTATGCCAAAGAAAGATACAAGCTCTGCAAGAGCCAAGAGAGAATTCCTAGACTACAAATGGAAAGGCCACAGGAGTGACTCCATCCAAACCCTTTGAAACTCACCTTATCTCCTCATCATGTACCTGCAGGACCCAATGTTTGCTCTACTGGATTTCAATCTTGGTTACCTTTGCTTAATTTCTATACCCCCATTCTTTCTTTCACAATGAAAATGTTTACTAGGTGCCACTGAGGTTATATATTGTTTTTGGCTTTTTATAGGGGTCCATAGCTAAAATAATCCCCTTAATTCAAGGGCGAGCTTTGATTACATTTTTTGAAAATATTGACACTTGCAGGAAAAGAATATTCCATTTTCAGTTGTATAAGGATATTTGTTTTATATTAGCTGAAACTATGGAGTTACTGCTTTTAAATTTTGGAAATTGGGGATACGAAGTAAACAATGGTTAGATTGTAATCATTAATCTGTATATTTCAACTGCATTGGATTAATAAACATCTACTCAATTTATAAAGTATACCCTGGAGTGTGTCTGGTTGGCTGATGGAGGCATAGCATTAGGCAATATAAATGGTCATTCACTAGCTTATGTCTGCCATTGTTACTCTGCTGTGCTTCCAAGCATTTTACTCTGTCTCATTCTTCTTCTACAACATTTCTGCCTTGGAGCCAGAAGATTATGAATTCATATCCTGAAGCCATTAGACAAATTCAGCTTCTCCACTTATAATACATAAATATCAGATGTTTCTCTAACTAACAGGAAAGCTAAGACATATGTGAAATATAGTAACATAAAATGCTAAAGGATTTTAAAGATGTCATATGAAAGTGCTGAATAACTATCAGAGTTCAAAACTTAGGTTTTTACCACAAATTAATAAATTTTAGTCAATAAACTTCCCCTCATTGTTTTAATTACACTATCAGACAGCTTCTTAGAACAATGTACACTATTCTTTTATTAAGCACAATTCTACTATTCTTGGAAACCTTAGTACCAAATGAAACTAAGACACTTGGGAGTCTCAGATTCTGTATGCAAGTATATATGTAAAATATTCTTCAACAAAAAATACACAATATTTTTCACCTCATTGTATAAAATTAGTGAGATGAAACATGTAAACTGAATGTTTCCTAGAAGTTCTTTACACATGAACACACACACACATAGCTAAACACATTATTCATGATGTGTTAGGGTATTTGAGAGTTGCAAATATCTTATATATAATAGAGTTAGAAGTTATATAAAGTGTATTAATGAAAGTCATTTTGTGTTTAATTTCCATTTATGATATATTTTCTATAGCCAATGTCACCTTCATTTTTTAATCACTAGATGTAACAACTTGAACTTTAATATTCATAAAATTATCAAGATCCTTGATAAATGCCAGAATGTTTAGAAAAATGTTAAAAATAAATTTTTATTACTATTGGATTCTTTAATTTTAACTTATTTTTAAAATCATAACATTTTCATATGATATTGCAGTACTGTGTGAAGTTTTGAAACACCCATATACTATATGGAGTTATTTAAAGCTTTGTGTTTATAGCTCCTCAAATATTTATTCTTCCATTATGTTAAAAACATTCTATTTTTCATGTCACCATTTAAAAGGGATACTAAAATAATAATTTGCAAATGTATACATAATATCAACATACTTTATTTATACTTTATTGTTTTATTTGTTAATGATAAAGTAAAAATTGGAGCAATTGTAAAACACATTGTTATTATTTGAATATATATTAAAAATGCCCATTCGTTTGTGTTCATACCTAGCAGAGCAATGGCTGGGTCAAATTTCACAGTGATGGGCCATGGAGTTAACTCAGTGATTCTGGCTCCTGTCTTGCAAGTGCAAGGACCCAGCTTCGATCCCTGGTAACCACATACCATACTGGGTGTGGAGACTCACCCCAGCAGCAACTAGTACCACATACCACAGTGCCGGGCATGGTGGCTCACGCCTGTAATCCCAGCACTCGGGAGGGAGAGGCAGGAGGATTGCTGTGGTGTGAGTTTGAGGCTGAGCTCAGGGCCAGCCTGAACCACAAAGCAAGACCCTGTCTCAAAAAACCTAAAAAAAAAAAAAAAAAAAAATTTCACAGTGACATATGTGCACCCCTGTTTATAGCAGCTCTGTTTGTGATTGCTAAATCTTGGAAAAAAACAAATGTCCATCAACTGGAGACTGAATAAGAAAGCTGTGGCTATCCTACAGAATGGAGTATTACACTGCCATACAAATCGATAAGTTTGAATCATTTATACTTAAATGGACATACCTTGAGAATATCCTCATAAATAAAGTAAATAGGTCACAGATAGGTAAATATCGCATCTTTTCTCTGGTATGAGAAAATAAAGATATAAATGAGTTGTAGAATTGTATGGTATATATTGTGAAATAGAGAATATTCAAAGCGAGATAGGGTGAAAGGGGAAAATAATGAGATTATAACAAAAAACAAAAGAAACAAAGTATATGTGTATAGGGGGTGGAGGTGGTAGCATGGCTAGGGCTCTGGACAAAAGTGAGAATTAAGTTGTGTCATATACTGGTACAAATTTTCATTGTTGAATGCAATCTTGATGTGTATATGTAATGTACCAATAAAGATTTCAATTTAAAATATGCCCATTCAATATATATTTATTAAGATATTTTACATTATACTGTGATGCATTTTGTCTGTACTTTGATGTATTTTATATCTGGGTTCTACAAAGTAAATTAAATAAAATATTTGCTTTGCTTAAATAAATATGAATATTTTGAATAAAATGACTTAATTCATTAGGTGGTTAATTTAATGTAAAATGTTTCACCTGATTGAGCAAGTTAAGTGCCAAAGAAAGCACTGACTTCAAAACTCAATACAGTTAAATAAGGTAGCAAGCAAATTTAACTTGGTACATTGGCTCATAATGTTCTATGAAATAGAATTTAGAAATTTTTCAAGAGTATTATATTAATGGGTAATTTTGCCTGAAATTTCAGATTACCTTCAATATTAAACCTATTAATACAATATATCAAAATGATTTTAAAATGTGATGTAAAATTTAATTTTATAATTTCATTATATATTATGGATTGTAAGGATTGAAATACATAACGGATATTGTGAAATGCAAAGAAAGTATTTGTATGGGATAAGGGAAATAGGAAAGAAGGAAGAAGAGAGAATGAAAGAAAGTGATATAAGGAAAGGTGAAAATAAAAAGACAATATGGAAACAATTTTTGTACATAGGGAGGGGAGAGCCTTGAAGAGATATGTATTGAAACACATTATAAAAAAATAAAATACATCAATGAAATAAATACTGTTGAGAGCCTTCTGTATATTGTAAAACTTATTTGGTCAAACCATAAAACATTCCATATGCTTTGGGGATTATATTACACCATTTACAATGAAATGCTGTCTACTTTCAAAAGTCTGTGTGTATTTATGTGCTAAAATCACCTTCTCTTTATAGCATTAATCTTTACCTTTTCTTTCTTCTTTTTCTTTCAGATCTTCCCATTTAGGTTCTTTGCTCCCTCTCTCCATTCCTTGATATCATCTTCTTTCCGTTATTTTTTTTTAAATTCATTCATGGAATGTATCTTATTTCTCAATTGGTCCCTCTCTTCTACACATATTCATATATATTTCAATGAGTTTAAAGTGATTTTTTGTTGGATAAGTACTGATGATAAGTAATATTTTCTTTGTATGCATAGATTTTAAGTAAAGTGTGCATATATGGACTAGGTGTGGGAAATCATATAGATTTGCCATATACACCATGTCACTGCACATGCATAGCCTCCTTCACTAAGGATGCCATGTCCTGAGTGTTATTACAATTGGAGTTAACTTTAAACAGTATAATCACTGAGTCCAAAGTTAGCATCTGGATAGACTCTTGGTGTGGAATATTCTATGGGTATATAATCAATTTTTAAATGTATAATCAATTTTTAAAAACCTTTAAATGTATAAAATTATTTTAAATGTATAATTTAAAAATGTATCATCACTTTTTTAAAAATTACACTTATAAAATGTTTTCTGCAAGTATAATATTGAATTGGTCATACAATTTTACTTAGCTGATAGGAAAAATTACATAAATTAATTTTTCAGTGTTGAAACAGGCTTGCATACCTAGTAAAAGTTTCATTTTGTTGTGAATTTATTGTGCATTCTTTTCAGGTTTTGTTAATTTTGACTAAATATTTTGTTGATTTTGGCATTTACATCATGAGAGATACTTTTATGTAGTCATTTCTTTAATGTTGCATGAATTCATTACTCAACAATGATAGCCTTACAAAAATCAGATAGTACTCTCTCAGCTTTTAATGTATAAAATAGGTTATGGATAATTCATACAGTATCTGTCCTAAAGGCTTGATAGAAATCATCTGTGAGCACATGGTGGTCATATGTTCTTTGTGTTGATGAGTATTAATTATTTATTAAAATTATTCAATGGACAAAATACTACTGAGATTGTTGATTTATTCATCTTTGTGTTTCAGCAGTAAATATCTGCTGGTCTATTTGATTAAAACTATCATATCAATGGTTACAGGATTTTTTTCAGCATTAGTATAACATTGTTTCAAGTGTCCAGGATACTGTAGTGCTGCACCTTCTATCTCCATTTCTAATATTATTACTTTGTGCTATCTTTCTTTTTCTTGGATAGTCCTGATAGAACTTACCAATATTAATGAACTTATAAAATAATAAACTATTAGTTTAATTTTCCTCATTGTTTTGCTTCTTCAATGTATTGATTTCTTCTCTGAAATACATTATTTTCTTTAGTTATTTAATTGTTTATTTTATAAATGAATTTTTGGTCTCTTTTTAGTATTATAGGGGCTTACAATTTATATAGCAGCATCAATGATAAACTTTCATTTTGAAAATAATAAATATCTATCTACCATAAAGTAAATTATTTATATTCATGAAATGAAAATTCACTGTAAAGAAAGGAAATAAGCTATAGTTAACACAGCAATATGAATTAATCTTACAAATCTAATTGATGAGTGAAAAAACAAAGACCAAAGAACATAAACCTATAATTCTACTATCTTAAAATCGTTATAAGCCCATGGTAACACTTGGAGAAGAAGCTCAGAATACTGCAGGTGTTTCGTGTGGGAGCTGGTACCATTTCCTCTGTGGAGGAAAATGATAGAGTGGCAGAGATGGGTCATCGTTCATCCTTTGGGCTATTTGATTTATAAAACTTGTGGTTTGTTTATATATAAATTAAACAGCTAATAGTTAAATATAAACAAGTAAAATAGGGGGCTGATAATCAATATATTCAGATAGGTGAATCACAAAATATTGTCACCTCTAAATATAACTAATACCTAATTTAAGACATCTATTGTTATAATTGCATTATCATTATTAAGTGAAATATATAAATACAATAAGTGTTCAAAATGAATAACTAGTTCTAACATAATCCCACTTGACCTTTAATATCTAACTAAATAATATAATTTATATGTTTGAAAAAGAGGTTTTAGCTAATCTTTTTTCAGGTCAAGTATAACACACAGCACACATGGTCTAAAAGAATGTAAATAAACTGTGATATAGTAAAAAAATTAAATCCTTTTATATCAGTTCCAATGGTAGAAATCTGAGCATGATAGAAAAATTAATGTTTTGAATTAATGGAAAAAAGCTAGAAAATGCTATATTTTCCATGTGCAAAGTAATAGCGTATGTTTAGAAGACAAATACTGGTTAGTACAAAATGATTTTCTCACTAAACAGAACTACTAAACAAAATTATTAAGAAAGTGACAATGTTGGTTCTATTTTATACTCTCACACATGTTATAGCCTAATTTTTGTCCCTAATTACTAAATCTTTCTGATATGTTGCATCTTTTAGAAATTAGCAAAATCCTGTGCCCTCAGAGGCTGCTCTGTAACTTCAAGTTGTGAGCTTTTTTATTTTTTCCTCAGTGTGTGGTTACAGTGTGAAGTGTAACTGTGAAAATGACATTGTGGGCTGCTATATTTATTCTCTCAATGATTCAAGCAGCACATCAAGTTTACTCAGTTTATAATTACTTTAATCACTTGCTGCTGCAGGCACAACCCAGGAGAAAATTAGCTGTTGCTTTTTGAGCTTGTCATCATTGCCCACAATCAGAATTCAGCACTCAGATTTAATTGATATATTGATTGACCACTCATGGAGTATCTTACATTGTCACTCCTCTCCTACATTAGGACTAAACAGGATTTTACTTATTTTTTTCCTTAGTGTGTTTGTTTAAACAACAATTTGTTCAGGTGGAACATGTCATCTTTTAAATTTTTCCTGAGGAAATATTTAGAGATTAAAAAACAATAGATAAGTATAAGAAAACATTATTTTCTAGTGATTTTAAAATAAAGTCATAGTATGTATGAAAGTCTTTTTCAAGCCTTTTATCTACTAGAATAATCACTAATATGTGCAAAAGAAATCAGAAATTGAGGGCGGCATATGAGTTTTATAACTGAAGTTTCAAAATTCACTTAGAGTCAATGACTACACTTAATTTAGCCACAAAGTCCATTATCTATAGAAATTAGAATAATATCTAATTTGCTGTGGCATCAATAAGTAAAATTCATATAATGCATGCAAATAATTTTTAAACTGTAAAATACTGTGGAAACTTTAATTAA
Source organism: Petromus typicus (assembly GCA_004026965.1). NCBI lineage: Eukaryota > Metazoa > Chordata > Mammalia > Rodentia > Petromuridae > Petromus > Petromus typicus. The sequence continues at coordinate 43,307 of PVIR01010221.1, forward strand.
TATGTGTGTATTCTTAAAGAACTTAAAATATATTGCAGTAAAAAATAAAGTTTTATAGTACAAACCATTTGAAAAGTATTAGTGAATTAAAATAATAAAATTTTTTGTCTATTTTTGAAAAAGGGTCTTGCTATATAGTCCATGTTCATCTTGAACTCACTCTGTACCCCTGACTGGCCTTGAACTCATGGTGATACTCCTGTCTCAGCCTTCTGAAGACTAAGACTATCAACATGTGCCATCATGCTGAGTCCAAACACTTAGTTTTCCATCTTGTATGTTGTAATACAGGACTGTTGGTCATAGTTATGCAGATTACCATACTGGCACAGCACCTTTTATATCAAATAATTCTGTTTGCTATACTTGAAAGAAAATAGAAAAATTGGCTTTGGTGATTGCATAATCCAAATGAAAATTTATATACATTCATTCCTGCTATAAGTATTTATTGATTCACGGTTTAAAAAAAAATCTTTTAACCACACAGAAGACAGAAAATACAGAATTATGTGAAATTTTTGTTATTTATGTTTACTTAGATGTATTTAGATGTACCTTATTTATCAGTAATTGTTTACATGTCTTTATTAAAATCAATATGAATCGGAGATAATTCCATTACTGATAAATAAGAAATGCAGTCAGAAACCAAAAGCAGATAAATTGGAGCCCTAAGAGGATCATCATTTGAATTAAATTAGTTGACTCTGTGAACTCACAACCTGAAACTAGTTTAACTTATTTGAGATATTTCCTATTTTCTCCATTGAAGGATTTATCAAAATAAATTAGAGAAGTCTTATATAGGATGGAAAATAATCAGTGCCAGCAGCATAGCTCCTTTGCAATATAAGCAAGGCTAACTGCAAATCACTATCACTACTATATCTGTATCTGTAAAAAGTTGGTGGAAACTATCCAAAAAATTGCTATGGATCCATGATTTAAAATCAGGACTCTTGATTGGTGTGGCACACGCCTTGACCTGAGTCACTCAGGTATATTTGTTATTAGAGTAACACAATTCAGACCAGTTCCAGATGTGCCACATTTAATGCCCACCACATAACTCCCAACAATATCTAACCTTCATTACAACCCCAGATTTCTGATGAACAGTTAATACATCCTTAGCAAGAAACTAGCGAGTCTACTAAATTTACTGAATTACCTGCCTATACTGACATTTTATAGTCAAATAAAAAATGTCCACTAACCACTAGATGTAATACAGTGAAGCTGACAGTGCCCAGGGAAATTGCAACCAAAATATTAGTTCTTAACTTATAAATAAGCATGTTAGCAATATAAATGAGAAATGATTTGAGAATGAACAATAACTTCAGAATCTTACCTAGACAGAAAAATACATTATAACTCTGATAAAAAGAAAAAAAAGAAACACAAATCAGAGCACATAGTTGATATAGACATGAAGAATATAAACTTATGGAAATCTCCAAAATATCATAATAGACAGTGAGGTAAAGCATTTGCTATGAGGAAAGGCAATAAAAGGCAAAACACAAGTTAAAAATCTAACTACATCAAGTTCCTTGTGATATGTTGTGGGTAACAAGTGAAAAGGGCATGGAAAAAATAATTTTTTAAAAAAAAATCAACAGTAAAAGAAAGTCATTTATAAATTAAGAAATACGCATCTAGATAGAAAAGATACTCCTGTTAAAGAACTCAGCTAATGAAATATATGCTTATCAGAAAATATCCATGTAAAATTTCAAATTACCAAGGGAAGAGGTATCAAAATTCCTTATAAAAAGGCACAGACCACATCAGATTGTTTTGAGAAGGATGTAAAATAGAAGTTTTATCCTCTCTCTCTGAATTCCAGTACTGTAAGATACAATGTGATGGTGCTTGTCTTTAATGTTAAGTCTTAAGGGAGTGGATATGGTAATTTTCTGCCATAGTTTATGATGATGAGATTTCCAGATGCACCTTGTACTTTTATCTTTAGTCTCACTTACTTTTTTCTTTCTTCAGCCTAAGATCGCTCTGCAGAGCTAGGTTCTCCCCTGTACTCACTTCTGCTTTCTTGAATAAATTTTGTCATTGATTTTAAAAAGTCATAATGGGGATTTAGCTCAGTGGTTCCAGTGCCTGTCTTGCAAATGCAAAGGCCCAGGTTCGATCCCCCATAACCGTACACAACAGTGCTGGGCATGAAGACTCATCCTGAACAGCAATCAGAACTACATATCAAAATGCAGCACATGGCGGTTCGTACCTGTAATCTCAGCATTTGGAAGACAGAGTCAGGATGATTGCAGTGAGTTCAAGGCTCAGCTCAGGGCTGACCTGGACTACAATAGCAAGACCCTGTCTCAAAAAAAACCCCAAAAACAAAACAAAACAAAGCAAGCAAGAAAGAAAAAAAGAAAGAGAAAGAAAAGTAATAATGTAAAATTATTGTAATTATTCAAGTGTCAGGGCATATTCTTACAAGAGGAACCTCCTGATCTGGGTAATTTCTCAGTATATTTGAGGGACATAGGAAAGACATATAGGACTGAAACAGTGCAACAAACACAAACATTATATGTATACACATATGCATACACACACACATACACACACACACACACACACACACACACACACATATATATATATATATATATATAACACATATGACTATATGTCATGTACAATGAGAAAACATAGAAATGATAGTTGAGAATATAACAAAAGAAAAAATATCTCCATAGTGGAGGAAGCAAAACATAATGGCTGTAACATGTCAATTACTTCAGAAAATTTCATGTGTAGAAAATTGTGGTGACATATATATATTTGCTTATTTGAGAGATAAAACTTTTTTAAATTAATTTTGTTTTGGTAAATTTGATATACACATTATGACCACAGTCACACTGAGAATTTGTACCAGTACATGACATGACATAATTCTCATTTTTTCCCATTCTTCTGTCCCCCAAGACCTCCTTATATACATAAGTTTTGTTTCCCTCTTTCTAAACATTAAATATTTTCTTTGCCTTCTTTTCTTATCACTCCTCCTTGTTCCTTTGAATATTTACTTACTATTTCATAATACCTATTATACATTTTAGAACAAATTTACATCTTTATATTCTTATACTAGAGAAAAGATACAATATTTACACAAGTGACCTATTTATTTCACTTCTATTCTCAAGGCACATCCACTCAAATTTGAGTGACTCAATTTTATCATTCTGCATGGCAGAGTAAACCTCCATTTTATTTAAAAAAACAAAACAAAACAAAATAAAACAAAATTACTAATTTTGCCTAAAATTACTTTTGCAATTCTAGATCTCTTGCTGTTTGAAATGAATTTTTGGATATTTTTTCTCTAGAGCTGTTAAATATGCTGCTGGGAATGCAATCAGGATTGCATTTATCTTGCATATCTTGGGCTGGGGATAGAGCTCAGTGGTTCCTGTGCCAGTCTTGCAAGTGCGAGGACCCGGGTTCGATCCCCGGTAACCACATAACAATTCTGGGCGTGGAGACTCACCCCAGCAGCAACCACTACCACATACCACAGTGCCGGGCATGGTGGCTCACGCCTATAATCCCAGCACTTGGCAAGCAGAAGCAGGAGGATTGCTGTGATGTGAGTCTGAGGCTGAGCTCCGGTCCAGCCTGAACTACAAAGTGAGACCCTGTCTCAAAAATAAATAAATAAATAAATAAATAAATAAATAAATAAATAAAATCAACCATATATTTTTTGCAGTCTCCAGTTGATGGGCATTTGGATGTTTCCAAGATTTGACTATCACAAACTGAGCTGTTATATACATGAGTGCACATATTTCACTGCAATTTGAATTTTTTTAAGTCTTTCATGTATATACCTACCAAGGCAATAGCAGGGTCAAATGGGAGCTCTAATCTTAGATTTTTGAGGAATCACCATACTAATCTCTACAGTAATTTCACCAGACTACATTCTCACCAACAGTAGGGAAGTGTTCCTTCTCCCAGTAGCATCATCAGTATTTGTTGATTTTGTGATAGGTGTCATTCTTTCTGAATGGAAGATGCTTTGATCAGCATCTCTTGAATGACCAGTGATATTCAACACTTTTTCTTATGTTTCTTTGTTGCTTTTGCACATTCGTCTCAAAACTGTCTGCACATTTCCGATACAAATTTTTGAATTGAGTCAAAAAATATGAGAGGAGTGATTTTTTTTTTCTGTATACTTTAGAAAGTAGTCCTTTATTTGAAGGACAGCTGGTAATTTTTTCCTAAATTGTAGATCATTTTTTCAGTCTCTTGCTGTTTTCTCTTGTTGTGCAGAAGCTTTTTAATAACATGAGATCTCAATGTTGATTCCTCCTGGGACTTCTCTTGCACCCAAAGTTTTGTTCATAAAGTCTTTACCTAAGCCAGTGTGTCCAAAAATTCTACTTAACCAGTTTTTCATCAGGTTTAGTGTTTCTGTTTTAATATTTAGGTCTTTAATCACTTTTATTTTAGTTTAGTGAATGGTGAAAGAGATAGCTTTAGCTTTAGCCTTTGGAAGTTTGAAACCCAGTTTTTCCAGCACCATTTGTTAGAGGCTATCTATCTCCAACTGAAGATACTTGATTCCTTTGTCAAAGATGAGTTGGCTCAGTGTATATTCAAATGGATGCACCTTAGGACATACTCATAAGTGAAATAATATGGGGCTGCTTCTGCATCTTCTAGTCCATTTCACTTATATTTGGGTCTGTTTCATTACTAGTATCATGCAGTTTTTATTACAGTGTCTTTAGTTTCAAGTCTTGGATAGTGATGCCCCCTGTCATGTCCTTGTTGCCTAAAATTACTTTTGCAATTCTAGATCTCTTGCTGTTCGAAATGAATTTTTGGATATTTTTTTTTCTCTAGAGTGTTAAATATGCTGCTGGGAATGCAATCGGGATTGCATTTAATCTCTATAGTAGTTTTGGCAGTATAGACATTTTGGTGATATTGGTTTTTCCTACCCAGGAACAGGGAATTTTTTTCCACTTTCTGATATCTTCTCTGATCTTCTTTTCCAGAGTGCTATAGTTTTCAGTGTAGAGGTCTTTCACATCCTTTGTTTGATTCCTAGATATATTTTTACATCTTTCTTTCTTTCTTCTTCTTTTTTTTTTCCTTTTGATGCTATTCTGAAAGGGATTGACTTCTCAGTTTGAGAGAATTATTTTTTTTAATTTTTTAATCTTTATTGGTACATTAAATATACACATCATGGTTGCACTCCATAATGCGGATTTGTACCAGTATGACACAACTTAATTCTCATTTTTTCCCATAGTCCTACCCACCCTACCGCTCCCCATATACATAAAATTTGTTTCCTTACTTTTTTGTTACAATCTTAAAAAAACTTAAAGAATATTTAACAATTAGAAATGGTATAAAGTTACAGTGCATTTGTATATGTATATGTATACTTTAAGAGTTAATCAGTAAAATCAATTGAATTAATACAATTACCATCTTGGATAGTTAACACCTTTTCATTTTTTTCATTGTATCAAAACAATATTGACCTCTTTAAGATATTTTAAATGCACAATAAAATATCTTAAATTGTAATCACAGTACAATGTACTATGTTTCAAAACTTGCTCATCTTGCAAAACTGATTCCATGACTAATATCTCTTCATTTTCTCCTCTCCCAGCTAATGGTAATTACCAATCTACTCTCCACTTCTCTGAATTGGAATTTATATATTGTACAACAGATGAGATTAGACAGCATTTCTCCTTTTTGAACATGATTTGCTTGAGTTAGAATAAGTGTGTTCAGGTTCCTTCACATTGCTGAAAAAAGAAATAATATTCCATCAGAGAGACAGATAAATCCTTCCGGACTTATTGTGGGATTATGTTCCAAAAAATCCATTGAAAGATATGTTTAATATGTATTTAATGCAACTCATGTATCAAATATCATAAATTTTTAAGTTATCAGACTGTCGAGTGACAGTTGTTTGCTCTGATGATCATAAAGTACACTGAGAGCTGGTAGTCACTGCTGCTGCCAGGCTCATGAGAAAGAATTAGAATATATAATAGAGTATACGTTATCATTCCAGGAAAAGGCTGAAGTTCAAAATTTGAAATATGTGTCCTACTGAATGAATGTCACATTTTAGCACTGTACAGTTAAAAACATAAGTCAAGAGACTATAAATCAGAGACCATCTATACCTGTTTCATATTTTACTCACTCATTTATGTGTCAATAAACATTTATCTTGTTCCACATCTCAGATATTGTAAACAATTGTGATATCTATGTGGCACTAGAGATCTCTTTAGAATCCTGGTTTCATTTCCTTTGCATATTTACTCAGAAAGAGAATTGTTACATAATAGTTATTGTAATGTAGATAGGTAAGGAAGATGAATAATAGAAGAAACAATTGAAAGAGCTAGTATTTATTTTTAAAATGGAGTTTGAAAAAAACAAAATATTGTTTTAATGCTGTAGTTAAATCTGTTTTACTAATAAGACATTTTTATTTTAAGAGCTATGCAATTATAACCTACAAAAGTAATTTTAAGGGTATATTTCTGCAGGAATACTGAAAGAACATTGATATTTATGTTGCAAGGACAAGACAACGGATTTTATGAGATTTTTTTCTGGTTATGATCTTTCTGTGGAATGTCATTCGGAATAGTAGTCTCCATATTTTTTTCTAAATATAGTCACAAAAGAGGACTCCCAGAACAACATCACAATGTGAAAAAAAGAATAATAATGAAATAAGTTTGTTAGTGAGGAGAACTAATGGCAATGACTTTTAAACTAATAAAAATTGTATAATTCTCTAAATTTATTTTATAACTGTCAATATATTACAATAATGTAAAATAATGAATAGAACACCTGTGTTTTAATTTCCTAAGTATCTTTAGAAGTCAGAAAATTATAACATTTTAACAGTGATGCATGGTTATATGGAGTCAAATTTTGTAGAGTAAAAACTAACAAAAAATAATGAACTTTGGGGCCAGGGATATAGCTCGATGATTCCAGCACCTGGAATGTCTTGCAAGCACAAGGACCTGGGTTCTATCCCTGGTAACCACATAACAATACTGACAATACTGGGTGTGGAGGCTCACACCCAGCAGCAACCAGTACCACATACCACAGTGCTGGGCGTGGTGGCTCACGCCTGTAGTCCCAGCACTCGGGAGGCAGAGGCAGGAGGATTGCTGTGATGTGAGTTTGAGGCTAAGCTCAGGGCCAGTCTGAACTACAAATTGAGACCTTGTCTCCAAAAAAAAAAATCTTTCACATTGTTCTTAGACATATATATTCAGTGAAATTTCCAGAATACCA
>PVIR01010222.1:0-26687 GCA_004026965.1 Petromus typicus
TAAAGTGCTAGTTAGAAGGCTTTGGTTTGAGGGGACACCCTTCAGGATACAGAGAAAAAGAGCCCACTCTGATCATCTTTCTTAAATCACAGAGCCCTGCATCGTCAAGTTTCATCCATATTGTCACATACAGCAAGATTTCCTTTTTATGAATCTGAACAATATACTGTTGTGTAATATTTTCTCTAGCCACTCTCCGTGAATGGATATCTAGTTTACTCCCACCTGTTAGCAATATTATAAATAGCAATGCCATAAACATGAGACTGTCAATAATATTTCTTAGAAATTTTGATTTCAATTCTTCTAGATAAATATCCACATGTGAAATTGCTGAATCATATAGTATTTCTATTTCAGTGCTGGACATAAGGTTCCATGCCTGTAACCCCAGCACCTGAGAGGCTGAGGTAGGAGGATTATTTTGAGTTCAAACCCAGCCTGGCTACATAGTGAGTTCAAGGCCAGCCTAAATTACATGGCAAGACCTTGTCTCAAAACTTCAAACAAACAAATACTACATGATTCTACTTATCTGAGGATCTAAAAATAAAGTCAAATGCATAGAAGCAGAGAACAGAATGGAGATTGCCAAGGGATGAGGTATAGGGTAAAGAAATAGATAGTCCCAACTCAATAGATGTGAAGTTTAAACTATGCATGATCAACACTTCTACAATTTCATGTCTGTAGTTAACAATATTGGATTCCACACTGATAATGCACTTTTTTTAAAAAAGGTAGGTCTCATGTTAAGTGTTCTTGCTGCAAAAAGATCAGAATAAATTTTAAATATCTCAGTGTAACTTGGGCTATGGAGCCTATAAACCCGGCCCAGTCATAAAATTATATTTCATATTCAGGGGAGATCACAGTCAACTCTGGGTGTAGGAAGAATGGATACTGGACAATCTAAAGTATCTTTCTCAGTAGCCTGGCAAATCTGTCCATTAAATTACTATAGCCACTGTGGAAAATAGCAAAATGATTCTACACAAGACTAAAATTAGAGGGAAAAAATGAGAATTAAGTTGTGTCTTATACTGGTACAAATCCCCATTATGGAGTGCAATCATGATGCATGTATGTAACGTAACAATAAAGATTTTTTAAAATTTTTTAAGAAGACTAAAATTAGATGAGCATATGGTCCAGCTGTACAACTTCTGGGTGGCTATACAAAGGAAATGAAGTCAGCATGCAGAAAGCCATTCCCAGCCTAACTATAGAGAAAAGCTTGACCAAACATATTTGTCAATATTTCCATTGTTCAGACAAAATACCTGATACCTGAAACTGAAAGGAGAAATTTATTTTGGTTCATGATTTCAGTACATCATCCACTAGCTGCAAGGTAGGATCAACATAGTAGAAGAGCATGGTAAGCAAAGCTGCTCACTCCATGGCACCCAGGAAGCAGGGCACAGGAAAGCGTGCCAGCTAAAGACATACCTTCCAAAGGCATCCTCAGTGACCTGCTCCCAATGAGGTCCCACTTTATAGGAATATATTGAGCTGAGAACATCAATAGATTAAACCACTGAGGAGTGTGAGGCCCGTGACTCAGGCAACTGTTCAGGAGTCTCTTAATCTGGTCAAGGTGACATTTAAGATGAAGAGGAACATCAACCTTCAAGACCATGTAACAGTTACCTGTTTTCTTAATTTCCTTTAATAATTTTCCTTTCAATCTTCCCTCTAGCACTGTATCTTGCTCATTTCTTTACCTATTGGTGCCTTCCAGAACAAGAACTATCTTTTACTCACCACTGAGTTAATAAGTTGCTGGCCATTGCAGAGTAGATGCCCCATTAGTATATGTTCAACTGGATTAAAACGAGTTATGTGATGCTAATCATGTCTGCAAGGCAGATGGCAGTTATACTTTGTTTGAAAGAGCACCCAGAAGATGTGACTTTAGGTTCAGCCTGCGTTGGAGCCATCCTGGCTCCTGCCTCTCTCCAACTCCAAAACCAAAGATGCAGCCCTAGATCTAGCAAACCTCAGGCCAAGTGTGAGCGGAGTTCAGAGCCTCTAAGGTTAACTCACTCTGCCACTACTAAGACAGTCTTGCATTTGTTAATTCATTTAGCATTGAAAGCTACTTTGCCTCAGGTCCTATATTCAAAACAAAAAAATAAGAATGTAAGCTCCCAGCACTTGGAAAACCATCTGGACTTGGAATGTCTAAATAAAAAGAATGGAAGTACATAGGCAACGCGGATACAAATATCCAATGGATCTGGCCCAGTATTCACTGTCTCCTTGCTCCATTTCTTCTCTCTGAGATTATTTCTGCCTTGATTCCTGCTCCAAAAAACTCAGCCCTCTTTCTATCCTGAAACTATCCAACCCCACTGCCAGAACAAAAAAAACTTATTTCCAAATTTCCTTTCAATGTAACCAGGCTTCCTGTAAACCACTCCTCATTCAACTTCTTCACAGAATCGGTTGCCTGAGGACTGTGACCTGGCTCTGAGTTCTGGCTTCCAATATGAATTCTCCAGTGCTCCTTAACTTTGGAGAGTACATAAGATCCCCTGGGGATGCTATTTTAAATGGATATCCTCAGGATCTATCCCCAGATATTCTATCTGTATTTAGTTCAAGCCTCCTAGATGCTTTTGAAGCAGGTCATCCACAAGCTTTGAGAAACAGTGTCCTAAAACCATGTAGTTAATCTCAGGATCCTCTGCTGTCTAGTCTCTCTCACCTCACTACCATCAGCAGTGTCCTCATGCTCTTAGAGCCTCAAACCTTCACTGTTGGGCTAATCCCCAAATCTCCTGCCGAAAGAGATATAAATTAGACAGCTGACGGTCTACCATGTGGCTGTCCACCTCAGCTTTTGAAAATTAACATCCCCAAGGTTTCTGTTACTGGGTTTTGCCTATTTTGGTAACATCATTTTACCTTCTTCTGACCATCTGCCAGTTACCTTCTAGGACTCTGACCTATTTTCTTCATCAACAGGACATCCTGCTTGGTCCACACCTAAAATCTTGTCATTTTCTCACCTCCCTAGTCAGGTTTGGTTGCACCTTTCAGCCTTCTCCAGCAAGTCCATTCAACTGTAAATTATTGACTGTACCAAGTCCAAAAGAAAACTATAGCCCATGGTCACATTATTTTATCTGCAATCTCATTGTATCCATTGTTTACATCATTCCTTGATGTTTATTATTCCTGGTTCCATTATCTATTTTCTATCTCCCCATCTGGAATGTAAATTAATATGACTAATATATGTAAATTGAGTAATCCTAAAATAATCCTTAATTTGGGGGAACATAAAATAAGAAATTTATAATAATGATAAATATCCATAAGAACTGATGTTGCCCGAAAAGCCAGCAAAGAGAAACTAACCTTTGCACAAAGTGCCAGAAATAAGAGACTTTATCCGTCACACTCCCCATTTACTGAGGGCCCATTACATGCCAGGCACTACTCACAGTGTGTTATATGCCTCTCCTTTCCTCTCAGCTATCCTCTGAAGAAACTGAAAGTCAAGGAAGTCTTGGGAAATCTCAAGGAAATACTTGGAAGTATTTCGCAATTTGACACACTAGAAAATGAAAACACTAGCCAGGCATAGTAACATATTCCCGTAATCTGAGCTACCTGGGAGGCTGAGGCAAGAGGATCACAAATTCAGCCTAGACAACCTAGTGAGGCAGGTCACTGAGTGAGGCAGGTCATCCACCAGAGGGCCTGTTCCAAAGTAAAAAAAGGTGAGGAAGTAGATGAATACAAAGGCCCTAGTTTTTAATCAAGGTAAAGGAAGGAAGGAAGGGAAGGGGAAGGGAGGAAGAAAAGAGATAGATGAAAATGTTGGGATAACAGCACAGATTGATTCCAAAGTTCCATTATCTTTCTACAGCATTGAAAATTCAGGCAAAAATTGTCTCCACCTCCTCAACTTTGCCAGGGATTCTTATCCCTTGGGGCTCTTATACCACTTGGAAATTTACAACAGATTTTAAAACATACAGGGCCAGAAGAGTTTTTCCTAGAATAATAATTCCCTGATAATGTTATCAGGGAATAACATGCGGTTGGGTACACAGAGCAAGAAAAGAAATTCTTCTGCTATGCAGCAGAAAACTATTCAACTCTATGATTCTGAACATAACACGGAATGAACTCTTCGGATGTTTTCTCTTCGGAGACTCCAACTTCTAACTAGAAGAACAGACGGTGGAGTAGACAGCTGCGTGGCGGTTCATCCAAACAAGACTTCCTGGCTGAGCGTCTATAGCATCCGTGTCAACCCAAAAGACTCCCGGCCTCTTTCCTCCTTTCAAAGGCTGCTGCTGGCATGAACACAGGATGACCATCCCTCATTAAAAAGCACTTAGTGCCACACTACATAGAACACTATTGTGGCTTCCAGGGCTTTAGTGGATGCCAAGAATAAATTAATAGGAGTGTTGAGTTGGGGGGGTGAGGGAAGCACAGACACAAAGCCAATGCATTGAGCCACACAGTTCACTCACAAGACCATGTCTGGGTCTATGAGATCCTAGGTCTTGTGATTCTGTGCATTAGTTCTTATCTGTAAAAGAGAAAAATACTCCCTGCTCTAGTGGGACTCAGATGAGGGGTTTACATGGGAAGCTCCATGAAAACTCTAGGTGATGGCTCCATCAACTTTTCAAGTCCTCTGAGCTTCCACAAAAGTACTTGTCCTACTTTACAGTTATTACTTCTTGGTTTTCCTTTCTCTCCTAGACCATAAGTACCCCATGGACAAATACTGTGTGAATTCTGCTCACCACTGTCTTCCAGTGTCAACCACAGAGCCAAGCACTTGGTTGGTGCTCAGCAAGTCCTTGCCCAATTGCCAATGAATGAATGGCATCCTAGGAAATGTTAATCTCCTGAAAATCTCATGCTATCTTAAAACAAACCGTATGTCATCATCACTGTCTTAGTTTATATCATTTACTGGCAAATTTCTTTCATTTTATAACTCAAGAGTGCCCAGCAAGCTGAGCTCTGGTCCTCAAGAAATATATATATATTATATTTTATATATAATATTGATATATTATATGTATATTTAATATATATAAATATATATATTTCAAAGGAAATAAAAGTACATAAAAACAAAAATGCATTTAATAATGCATACAGGGAAGGCCATTTCTAACAGGTCATTCTTTACATATTTCTTTTGTTCTCCAAGAATTAGCCCCTGGGTTCATTCCCAATATCCTGAAATCCTAGGTTTCTGTATTCTCAGGCCACAGAGTTATTGGTATGATCAAATGCACTGGCTTAAGTATAGATTCAATTATGTAGAAATCTTAAGTTTTCTTGTGGAGAAGTGATTATTTTCTCAAAATACTGGACAATCTGTTTGGGAAGGTGCAGAAGAGAACACAGAGGTGTGCCAAGGATGCCACTACAGATCCCAGAGAAACATTTTGTGGAGATAAAAGACCCAAACTAAAAACTGCAGTTGGGCCTTGTCATCGATGAGGATCTGTACACGATGAGAACTGGGAAGCAAAACCAATAGCACAGGTTTAATGTTCCAGTATTTTTAGTGTCTTAAAATTTCACACATTCGGGGCCGGGGAGTTAGCTCAGTGGTTCCGGCGCCTGTCTTGCAAGCGCAAGGACCCGGGTTCGATTCCCCGGTAACCACATAACAATACTGGGCGTGGTGACCCACACCCAGCAGCAACCAGTGCCACATACCACAGTGCCGGGCGTGGTGGCTCACGCCTGTAATCCCACCACTCGGGAGGCAGAGGCAGGAGGATTGTGATGTGAGCTTGAGGCTGAGCTCAGGGCCAGCCTGAACCACAAAGCGAGACCCTGTCTCAAAAAAACCTAAAAAAAAAAAAAAAAAAAAAAAAAAATTTCACACATTCTAGTATCTGCTTTTATATGGAACATACACACAGACCTAACAACTTGATCTTGCCACCAGAGAGGAATTTTTCTTGGTGGTGTTGCAGCTAGAGAAGGTGAGGACAAGGGCATCCTGTGACACAAGAAAGCTTGAGGACAGTTCCTGCAAGGAGGAGCTGAGAAGTCATTATGGCTATGAAGAAGGAGAGCAGGGGAAGATAAGGCGACAATAACAAGCCAACATGCCTAAGAGAAAAGTCTTCTCTTCCTTGGAATGGATCAGTTTTGAACCTTGAAATTCTAAGTCTAAACAGACAATAGAGTTCTTTAATCATTTCTAATTCTGTCCTTTGAGACAACATGCAAATATATGGTGAGTAAAATTTCCACTGTGTTCATTATCCAACAAATCATTGCTATGGCACTCTCCACTAGAGAAATCTGTCTCCATAGAGAGATCTGACACACACTGTAAACCGCTTTCCCATTGTCTTTCCCTTCTTTCTTCTTCTTCAAATGAAGATGTCACATTGTGAAATTAGGACCATCCTCTTGGGATGGGGGGACAGTGACCTGGAAGGAACAGAGCCGCCACCCCTGAGAGCTTTTAGAGCAAGAGTCTCTACTCCAGCACTGGACCTTCTGATACATGCTCCTTCTTGATGACACCATCGCAGTTTGAAGATTATATGTTACTGCTGAACCTCAGGGTTGATTACACAGAGAGAACTCAATATGCAAGAGAAATAAGAAATGTGCCCACTGCAAGAAGTAGTATCATAAGTTTGACACGGATGTAAACAGTATACACATAACATAAAGCTGCACAAATGAGATTATGAGGTTCACAAGAGATAGCAAACAAAGTGTTTTCTTGAAAGTGAGAAGAATAAAAAAGAGATAAATCACTTCCGTGTAGAAGAAAATGAGGGAAGGAATCATGGTTCAGTTGACAATGTAATAGGCACTGGATGCATAGAATTTTGATGGATGAAAATGGAAAGAGGGGCAAACCAGACTGCAGAAACAGCATCCCAAAAGCATGGAATTACAGGCGCGTACTGTGCTCACAGATCCAATTTAATCAGGGCACAGGGGGCCGATACGATCTTTACCGACTGTCCAGTTGATCTACTTCCTTATCCTGCTGCATTTTCTTTGATGGTCTTTGTCACTTATCAAACCTTTGTGAGATGCTGAGGCAAATAATTACTGAAGCTAGCCATTAACCAGGCTCTTCAGAAGTAACACTAGAGAATCATACTAAGCTTTAATGTTAATCAAAGTGCTTCATTGAAGAAAAAATTAGTATCACTTATTAAGAGGCCCTTTTAGTTTATTTCAATCTCAAGCAACTCCTGTGATGTAGTTTTACTCCACATCTGCTGATCAGAAGACGCAAGAAATAGACTGAGAAGAGCATCGTGGCAGTGTAGAAAAAGCAGCTTTCACAGACGGCGCTGACACAGGCACCATGGCCAGCCCCTGGGCAGGCATGTGAGGCGGTAGAGGCACCAGCCACTGGAAAAACTGGACTATACCATAGTATAGTATGGTATACTATGGACTAGTGTAATAGTACATTGTCCTACTCTGGACTAGTGTAATAGTAGAATCTTTTCCATCAAGTGCTTAAGGATCAGATCATCTATGGTTAGTGTTTTGAGGATTTATGTAACTGCCAGATACTCATTCCTTTGAAAGGAGTACTAGGGGTTGAATCTAATACCCACAGCAGACTGCAGAGAAACTCTCACAAAGACACATGCCAACATTCTAGGACACCACACAGAGAGGAAGCCACTAACAGACAAGAACCCCACATGGCAGTGGGGGAGACACTCTACCCAACTGCTCTACAAAGCTCAATACAGAAGCACAACTAAAGTGAAAATGTAAGGGTAGGAAATGCCTCCCAAAACACAAAACTCCCCATAACCTGATTCCACAGATACTGCAGCATGTGGAAGTCCAGAAAAGAACTTAAAATACTGATAGAACAACAACAAAATCAAAGAAGATACAAGTAAGCAGCTTATTAAATTAAAGGAGATAATGCAGGATATGGAACACTAGTAAAAATACAGAAGTTCTGAAAAAGAACCAAGCAGAAATGCTGTTTGTAATAACTTCAATAAATCAAATCTGAAGTCTAAGCAGTAGACTTGCTTGGTCAGAAGAAAGAAGAGTTGAAGACAGTATTGAAGAGTTAGAATATTCAGACAGAATGAAAGAAAAAAGAAAAAGAAGTACAGATACACAATGCAACTGTCTTTTGGTCAAGTCTGAAAGAAATATCTTAGGGCTCACTGGACTAGAAGCAGCAAAAAAATAAAATGCTATTGGCTAAAAAGTCTACTCACTGAAATCATAGCAGACATTTTCTCAAAACAAAGGAATGAGATGCATATCTAGGAAAAGGAGATATTTGGAGCCCCCAATGGATATTTGGGGCCCCCAGAAAAGAATCCCCAAACACAACACACTGTAGTTAAAATACCATAAATTCAAAACAAATAAGCAATAAAAGCTTTTAGAGAGCAAACTCATCTCTTTTTAGGCAGCTTTTATAAGGCCAAACCCATCAGAAGAACAGCAGATTTCTGAACAGAAACCTTAGAGGCCAGGAGGGTTTGGAATGAAATTTTCCGAATACTAAAAGAAAATAATTGCCAACCCAAATTTACTGTATTCTGCAAAACTATCTTTCAAAATCAAAGAAAAAATAAAGACTTTCCATGATAAGTGTGAAGAAATGCATGACCACCAAGCCAGGAGGACTGCAGCAATACTTAAGGGAACCCTAAACACAAACAAAGAAGACAATAATTCTGAGACAAATGGAAAAAATAAAGCACTCTGTGAGAGAAAATAAGCAATAAACAGCAGGGGAAAAAAAGGAGAAAAAAAAGAAGACATATCAGGTGCATGAATCAACTCCTCACAATAATTGAAATCTGGCCCAGGGATTTAGCTCAGTGGTTCTGGCACCTGCCTCACAGCCAGAAGGTCCCAAGTTTGATTCCTGGTACAAAAAAAAAAGACTTGAAATCATTATGTACTGCAGGTGCATACTAATCAAAAGGTAAGTAAACAACAAAAAAGAAGAAAACAGGGCCGGGGAGTTAGCTCAGTGGTTCCGGCGCCTGTCTTGCAAGCGCAAGGGCCCGGGTTCGATTCCCTGGTAACCACATAACAATACTGGGTGTGGAGACCCACACCCAGCAGCAACCAGTACCACATACCACAGTGCTGGGCGTGGTGGCTCACGCCAGTAATCCCAGCACTCGGGAGGCAGAGGCAGGAGGATTGTGATGTGAGTTTGAGGCTGAGCTCAGGGCCAGCCTGAACCACAAAGCGAGACCCTGTCTCAAAAAACCTAAAAAAAAAAGAAGAAAACAAAAAAATGACAAGAATTAGTACACCTTTTTCAGTAACAATACTAAATATAAATGTCTCATCTCTCCAATTAGAAGACTCAGATAAGCAGACTAGATAAAATTAAACAACCCATCTATATGTTGTCCGCAAGAAACACACCTAATCTGCAAAGATATACACAAACTAAAAGTGAAAAGATTTAAGAGAATGGCAATTCAAACTGCTAGAACACAAAAGCAAGCAGAAACAGCTATATCCATATCCAACAAGGTAGATTTCAACCCAAAACTGGTCAGAAGAGACAAAACACACTACACATTGGTAATGGGAAGAATTCACAAAGAAGAAATAACAATTATAAAAACTGATGTACTCAATTTCTTAAAAATAAATACTAGTGGACATAAAAAAGAAATAGATCCTATACAATCATAGTGTATGACTTTAGTACTTCACTGTCACAAATAGGTTCACTAGATGAAATAAATCCATAAAGAAACCACATTATAGACCAAATGAACTTAACCAATATATAGCATTTCACCCAACATCTCCAGAATACACTTTCTTTTTAGCACCCCAACTCCAAAATAGACCATATTTAAAATTTAATGTTTATTATATTATAGGTACACAGGCATATCCATGGTTACGGCAGCATAATTTATGATAGTTAAATTTTGGGAGCAGCCTACATATTCACCAACAAATTAGTGGATAAAGAAAGTATGGTACTTACACATAATGGAATATTACTTTGCTGTAAAAAAGGATAAATCTGTCATTTGTGGGAAAATGAATGCATCTTGAGACCATAACATTAAGTAAATGTTAAGTGAAACAGATACACAAGCTTAAATATCAAGTGATTTCTCTTCTATGAGAAATCCCAAACATAAAGAGCAAAATAAAAGATGGCTAATAAGAAATTAGGAGGTGAATCTTTTCAAAAGGAAAAGAACCCAAGAAATGAGAGGAAGGAGAAGGAGAGGAGGGGCTGGAAATGAATTAAGATGTGTTACGTACAACTCCCAATGTGGAATGTAATTTTTATATGCTATAAACATGAACTAATAAAAAGTAAAAATTGATAAAAGTAAATTTTAAAATGTTTAATATTACTAGCATCAGGGAAATGTGAGTTAAAACCACACTGAGATACTGCTTCATCCCAGTAGAGCGGCTGTCACCAAGAATACAAACAAACAATGAGCAATGCTAAGAACAGGTGCCTTGTTAGCGAGAATGTAAACTAGTACATCTACTATGAAAATCTGCACAGAGATTTGTCAAAAGACTAAACAAAGAAATACCTTTGGATTCAGCTGTGTCACTCTTATGTATATTCCCAAAGGAATGAAGGAGTGCATGCCTTAGGGATACGAGAACATGATATTTATAGCAGTGCAATACCTAAGCCATGGAGACAGCTTAGGTGCCCATCCACAGACAAATGCATAAAGAAAATGTGGTACATACATGTACCGTGGATGTTATTCAGCCATAAAGAAGAATAAAATCACATCCATTGCAAAAAAGGGAATGGAACCAGAAACTGTCATGCTGTGACACTAACTAGATTCAGAACGTCAAATCTCACATGACTTCCCTTAAATGATAAAACTAAACAGCATATAAATTAATAAATAAGTGAAGGAAAGAAGATAGAAAATCAAGAGGTAGATTTCTGGTGACAGGGACAAGCAGGTGGCGTGAGGAAAGAAGAGGCGTACAATGGTATTGAAATTAAGATATGTTAAAGATCTTCCCAAAATAAGCCCCATCATCATGTAAGATTAACATACACTAATAAAAAAATTTTAATAAGAAATATAGGCAAAGCTTTATACTTTATAGCAACAAAGGCAAGAGTCATGAGATACATCTGATTCTAATATCTCCCCATTGCATAACACTACCTCCCAGAATCTGAGATATGCTGTAAGTATTTTTGAATGTCTGGATTAAGAAGACTGAAAATATGGCACACGCCGACTCACATTAATTATTACCTTAGTTAATCTAGATAGGTCAGAGAAAATTACTTTCAATAAGGTTCAACCTAGCAGAGGAATTGATTACAATGAAGTAATTAAAATAAGAGTGAAGTTCTTTCAGAAATTTGAGAGAAGCATAAATAGAAGAAGAAAATACAATCATCTCATTTCAAGGCTGAGGACAACATGGAGAAACAAGCTCTGTTCTTCATCATTTCTTTGTTTCTTTTTTGGCTGAAGTAATTTAAGGTCCACCCTGGGAATGAATGGGATGAGCTCTGAGATGGTTACCCAACACGAAATGGCACCAATATTACTATTTGTGGAATAGTACCAACTGTCTGACTCAGATTTCAATTCCCTGTGGCCATTTGTTGAAAAGCTTTCGTAATGATTTTCAAGAAAGCATTTGAAGTTCATATTATATCCCAAGGAAAAGAAAAGATGCATGCACTCTCTATTTTGAGTCGGGAATGTGTTAGGCTTCATGGAGATTTCCTAAGGGCCACTCACCACTCATTTCTTTTAAAATATTCCCATTGCCTCTTTTTTCTGTCCAATTTGCAGTGATTCTCCAAATATCAACTTGGCAACCTTTCCAACGACTTCCATAGAATAGTCTGAAATTTTAATATCAGATCTTAGTATTACTTTTTAGTATGCTAAGATTCAACAGCAAATTCCTCACAGTTATCCATTTATTCCATCAATTTTGCTTGAAACCCTACTAAATGCCCAACAGTTTGTTTAGCAGTCAGCATGCAAAGTTAAATAAGATGGCTTTTTGTCATCAAATGGATATGTCTAGTGGGAGAGAGAGAGACAGATGAGTGAACAGATATGTCATGGAGGAGTTCGTACTTTCAAAAATATATTTGAGTACGTACTCTATTCCAAGTGTTCATGTTCATTGCTAGGGATAGATACATAGACAAAAATCTGTTCCTCAATTTAAAAGAAGTAATAGTATCCAGGTAAAGTAAAGAAAAATTTAGAGGGAAAGAAAGTAGTTTAATGTGATAGTAATAAAGAAAAAAGGAAAAAAAAAGGCTTATGTATATAGGGGGTGGGGGTTGCAGGGCAGGTGGGTGAAGAAAGAAAAATGAGAATCAAGTCATGTCATATTCTGGTACACACTCTCAATGTTGAATGTGATGATGATGTGTATTCATAGTGTACCAATAAAGATTTGAATTTTAATTTTTTTTAAAAGTTGAAAGTAATGAGTGCTCTAAAATCAGCTATGTGGAAATGAAAAAGGATTTCCAAAATTATACATGTGGAAGCTGGATGGAAGAACATGAAAAGGATGGCCAGGAAGACAGAAAATGGAAAAGAAAACAATGCCCTTGGAAGTAGTAGCAACCTGAGAATGTCCCGTCTGGCCGAAGAAGCAGACCAAACAAGGTTACAGTGTTTTCCTTTGAGATCTTTCCATGAGTTATGTTAATGCCACAGATTAGTAAATTGTTTACATGACAATCAAGCCTGGGTATGGAGTGTCAGGATGGAGAGAAATAGTGGTTAGTAGCTGAGTGTAAAATTACCTTAACAGAACTATCCGGATGAGAAATAGCTACTGCTCTTAGCTACTTACTGTTGTCCATTTTGATTCCAAACCAGTAGCACTCTCTGTATTTGCTAATCTTTGAAGTTCATATTGACTTTCAATTATTTCACTTGAGTAATATTCTTAATTAGTACAAGCACCAGTCCTTTATTGTCTCTGAAACACTGCCAAACTTTGCTCTCCCCTTAGCAAAGAGAAATTTAATTAACATTTTGCTAATTTCTAGAGGTGTTTCAATTTTCCCTTCTCTGGAGGGTTTTCCACCTGCTCTGGGGAGGGGGAAATGTTCATAGATTAAAAATACAGATGAAGCATAAAAAATAACATGGAACTAATCCAATTCTCAAGATGATTCAGAAAACCTACAGTGTTTTGGAAACAACTCGGGCAGGATGTATAAGTCTCAGCCTGTAAGTACCAGTAAGGGAAGACGTGAGCAAGCCCTGCAAATTCTGCTTAACCTGTAGCTCCCACCTTCACTTTAATCCTGGCCTCTGCTGTCCACAGAAAATCTAAACCATAATTGTAATACAAACAAAAATGAAATTAATTTTTAGCTTTTAAGTTTCCAGGGCCAAGGTGTTGATATAAGCAATAGATCTGGAAAACTATATAGGCGTGCCTTCTGTCCTCCATTCACCATCTGGAAAATGAAGACTTTACGAATTAGGGGATCTGGCAAGATTTAGGGGGAAAGAGCAAAAGATGAGTTGTGTTCTTTGCTCATTTTGCCCAGCAAGTGCAGACAGGAGAACGGAAGAAGGAATGTCTCCCTGTAAGGCTGTGCACATGGGAAAACTCTTCCTCTGCAGTTCTCAGGGCCATGGTGGGGGAAGCTGACCTGCACGACAGGGCTGAAAAGGGTCCAGAGCATCCTCTCAGTGCTTGAGTGGCTCAGAAAAGCATCCAAATTCCCAGGCCTCCTGACCCCAAGGGAGACACAGACACTAGCAGAAAGAAAGAATACTCAGGGCACCACCGTGGTGTCAGCAGAGTGCTGAGATAGTCCCAAGATTCTTGTCCTCTGGTGTCTGCTCTTGAATATGGACAGGTCTTGTGGGAGAAATGGTTTATTCCTGTTCAGTCCAAAGTCAGCTGGCTCTGAGGCAGGGCAGCATGACAGAGGCAAATGGTAGGAAAAAATTCCTCATGGCATATCAGGCAGAGAGAGAGTGAAGGGAGGGGCTAGAAGACATATATACTGTTCCAGGTCACACCTCATTGACTTACTCTTCTCACCAGACCCCGCTCAGGATAGCAAGTCAGCTGTAATGGCCTCACAATCTAAACACTTTCCAAAGGCCCCCACCTAGGAGCACATGAGGCTTTGGGAGAATTAAATATAAAGCACATTACACCTATAGCCTCCAAAAGGCTCATGCATCCCTTTATGCAAAGTTCATTCAGTCCATCTCTAAGAGTTGCCAAAACCCTAACAGTTCCAATATTGCTGCAAAGTCTAAGTCCAAAGTCTCCTCTGAGACCTCAGGCAAACTTAATGGTAAATCCCCATAAAAATTAAAAGAAAGAAAAACACTACAGACATACAATGGCACAAGGTAAACAATCTAATTCCAAAAGGAAGAGCAGCACGGTGATGGAAGCCAGTGAAAGCAAAGCAACCGTGAATCTCAGCAGGGGAGACATTAAATCCTGTGGTTGCATGTCCAGCACCCAGGGCCAGCATGGTGAGATATAAACTCCAAAGCACTTAGGTAGAGCCACACCTCTAGCATTGCTGGTGATTTGGCCCCATGGCCTCTCTCTTGGGCTCACTTTGTTGGCTCCTTGGAGCTTCCCACACACTTTCCTTGTTCTTGCTTCTCTAACTTCGTAGGTCTGCGCTGTACGTTTGGCTTCACTCCCACAGCATCAAACACTGCCCTCTCAGTGGCACAGTCTGATCTCCCATCCTTTCTCCTGAAACCTGGGTGGAAGCCACTCTGAACCCACAACTCTTGTATCCTGCTTCTCTGTAAAATCAGTACCAATGTCTGCGCCAGCTCAGGCAATAGCCTTGAATCCAGGCTGCAGGGAGCTCAGAGTGCCTGGATAGCTTACGACTGTAGCTCAAACCCTAGGAAACAAATTCCTCAGACAGCTGACAAGCAGCATCTCTGGAGTGAGATGCTGCAGGGCTCTGCTAAAGCAAAGTCTTTCACTTTTCCACCCTGAAGTTGGTGAAAAATGGAGTCTTTCGTATTCCTGAAGTTTCTTTAAGAAGAAGAAGGAGGAGGAGGAGGAGGAGGAGGAGGAGAAGAAGAAGAAGAAGAAATCAAATGAAGATTATTGAGGTGTTGCATGTTCCCCTCTGGCCGATTCGCCTAACATTCCTATGACAGGGAGTATGGGTGGGGCCAGAGCTGGGACAGTCTCTGCAGAAGACCAAGCTCAGATGAACTCCACCTGCAACTGGCTCCTCCAGACCAGTAACTCCAAAAAAGTCCAGGTGTCTCTAGTAAGAGAATCATAGCACAGACCCCTCAGGTGACCCAGAACACAGTTGTCCATTGGGAACCAGATGCTATTTCACACACTGCTTCCATTATCTTTCATGATACAAGTCATCCCAAAACCCAGTGGCTTAAATCAACCCAGAAAATAGACTTCTCTAATGCAGCAAATGGGCCAGGGATACCACGCCTGTCTCACAAGTGAAAATTCTGAGTTCTGGCCTCATTACCAGAAAAATAAATACATACATGGACAGACAGATAGACAATAGTGCACTAAATTCCTTGGCATTTTAAAATACATTTATAAATTTTACTTTAATTTGTGAGTACCTTCTGGGTTACTTTAAAATTTGCAGGCTTTTACTGACTTAAGCTGTGATGTCTGTAAAATGTAGGAATGCGAAGCTATAAAAACTGTAGAGATAAAGTATAGTGAGAAATAAAGCATTTCCTTTGCAAATCCTCACTTTTCCAGAATTATAATATCTGAGAAAGTTTTGGAATGTGCTAATTCTGAAATCACAATAGAAACACAAGTTTGTGTTACTATTCATTTTCAAGTGAATTTGTACTAAGAAATGAACCTGACAAGCCCTGGCTGCAAAGAAAATGAGAACGACTTCTGGTTTCTAGTCAATCCACTCATTACCTGCTGAGCTGCACCCCTCCACAGATGATCATAGAAGAGAGACTCCTTTTTTTTTTTTTTATTTTTGCAGCCCTGGGGCTCAAACTCAGGACCTAGTGCTTGCCAAAAAGGCACGGTGCCATTGAGTTAAATTCCTAGCCCCTGAGAGTGTATGTTTTAAAAAGTTGAATAGAATGACAAGAACCAGAGCCAGACTATGTGACCTTGCACGTCCCACAGATGGACTATGTACCCTCGTGCACATCCACAGCTGGAGAGCACACACGGGCCACATCTGTACAGCCAAACACTGCGGGGAAAGCAGAACAGAATGAGTGACTTCCCTGTGCCCCCAAGGCTCTCCACCACCAACTGGGAGGGGAGTTCCAGCTCAGATTTAGAATACTCAGCCAAGTTTCAAAAATGTTTCCAAACACACCAGTCCACTAGAATTTCTAGAGTAAAAAAACACAAGCAATTCGCTGCCATTTCTTCCATCCCATAAAATAGCAGAAATTTTTATTTCTCTGTGGCCAAGTGATCATGTTTTCTGTTCCACCCTGTGGATGTTTCCATGTGATCTCATTCAGGTCTGTGCACAACTTAAACAATGTCAGCTCCAAGTCGCTGAGGGCCAGGGAAGTTTCATTCCAGATGGGTCCAGCAGCATCTCTGCTCTTTGAGCAGTGCATGGTGCCCCAGAGAGCCCCTCACAGGGACTTCGGAACCAGCCTCGCCGCCTTGCCTGCTTCGGCCCTTGCTCTAAGGACCAGAGCAAGCGTCATTCAGAAGCCACCCTTGACCATTTGATACACAGTTTACCCTCCAGTTCAATGATTGTTAAAATTTTCATTTCATTCTTGGCACAGGTGTGGCTGTGGCAGACTCTGTCCTTCAAACACACAGGTCACTGCACCCACCCCCCCACCCCCTGCTTAGCTCCATAACTAAAGCACTGGGCACACTGCATCGTCACTGGCGGCTCCTTCTCTATGTCATCAGCTCCCAAGGCCCAGCACCCCAAACCCAGAGAAAGAACCCAGTGTCTGACACATTACCTGACACGTGAAAGTTACTCAGTCAGTACTTTTTAAATAAATAAACCAGGATTTTTAAAATCTATATCAATGGGCTATGCTTTGTAGCCTCAATGTCTTCCTCAAGGTAAGTAACTTTCAGCTTAAATGCTGGCCTGGCCCAGGACTTAGACCAGTGCCTGGCAAGTGCAAGGTCCTGAGTTTGATCCCCAGGGCTGCAAAAAAAAAAAAAAGAGTTAAATGCTGACCTGGAATTCCCTTCGCAGTCCAATCCAGCTGCAGAGCCTTCCCCTCATGGCCATAATCAAACTTGTGCTGTTCAGAAACTCTTTCTTCTAGCCCAAGTAATAAAAGATGCCCTTGGACACAAAAGAACAAAATATAAAAACAGAAAAGCCAGTGCAAGTTTGCATCTTTTACTTGAAATGCAACTCTAAGTACTACTTGGTGTGCAAAGACCACACCCTCAGTTGAGCATTCACCAGGTAGCAGGCACTGTGCTGTGATACAGGTGGAGGACAGACAGACAGATGATAGACAGATAGATGATAGGTAGACAGATAGATGGATTTACTGATTAAAAATAGGATCATTTAATCCTGTCAGCCCAGCACAGGAGATATTATCATCTCCATTTTACAGGTAATAAAACTAAGATTTGAAATTTATATAACTAAAGATCTTATCTCTGAATAAATTGTAGGGTTGAAATTCTCATCCAGCTGTGCCCAGCTCGAATGCCAGAGCCAATACTATTTCCACTACACCACAGTGGTCTCAAAATGGGCTTTACCATGTACACTTAATGCTCTAGAAATAGTGAAAACTGTATCTTCAGAATCAAAGACACCAAAACTGAAAAATGATACTGGTTGAAAAATAAGAAAAATAATCCTCTGGTCGAATGAATTTGATGACAATTAAGATAGACAGAGTAATTCAAAATATAATAGTTTCGCTTGAATGATTGCACATTGTATTCTTTACTTTCTTTTTTATTAGTATACAGATTCCACCAAAACATACATTCACATTTCAAGAAAAGAAAAGCTTGTATAAATATTTCAATACTACATTCATCGAGACATCATGAGATGAGTGTAAGTTACTTATGGCCTCTACAATTACAGCAGGTGCACAAGGTGTCGGCCGTGAGCTTCTGGACATTTACTGGTACAGTACGCTGCTGCTCAGGTGACCTTGGTCCCTGAGACTGCAGCACATGCATTTTCAATTTCTTCTCTAAGGGCCGGAAATGTAACAGGTTTTCCGCCATATATAACATCTTTTGAGATTCCCTGATATGAGAATAACACCATCTATTGGGGAAAAAAAATCATAGTATTTTTCTTTTCTTGAAGTGTATGTGCACTTTTGGCAGACGCTGTGTTTGTCATGCATAATATAAAATTCATTTTATAAAATAAATTTTACAAATATCACATATTTACTGAATCCTAATCATTTTTACTTTCCCTTCTCTTCTCCCCTCATTTCCAGATCCTTTTCCCATACAGCATTTTTAATGAATCATAAAAACATTCAAAACAATTAGGAAAATCAGGCGGGTCTTCATCAATGAGAATCTCTGGTATATAATTTTTAAGTAACACTAAGTAAACAAAGAGACCTACGCAAGAACCGAGTCAATTATAAAATTGTCATAGATTTTCCCACCTTGCTTTTTCAAGCACACAAACTATCTCATTAGCTGTTGTGAACATAAAATAATCCAACCCAGAAGTGACTAGCATGCAAATTACTGTGCAACACAAAATGTTCTCCTACGATCAGATGACTGAACAAGATTAACCAGAGAAAGCATTTTCGCTTTCTGATAATCTTCTAATGCTTACCCAGGGAAAGTATTTAACTGCTTCCCTGATCAAACGGCAGATAAGAGACAGACAAAATTTACATGGGGAGGAAAAACAACATTGAACAAAGAGCCAGCATTTTAATATCTAAACCTAGGCTCCTGACATGAGCTTTAGGTTAACTATGATTTCCTCCTGTCCTCCAGTTCCTCTCCCAGACCTTCTGACTGCCTTGATTTATTGCCTGCCATTAAGACAAAAAAAAAAAAAAGTCCACTCAAACATTCCAGCCACACTGACCTTCTTTCGGTTCACCAAACACACCTGCTGTTTCCCTGCCAAACCCTGCTCTCCCCGCACTCCAGGGTCCCCGACACATCAATGAGCTGCTGCCTCCTCATCCTTCCACCCCAGCGTGCGAGTGTGGTCGCCTACAGGAGCTCTGCCCCGCCAAGGAATCGGAGTCGCCTCCCGTGCGGTTCTCGGTCGCTGCACCGTCCCTGCCTTCAAGCCTTTCGCCTTTCTTCACAAAGATATATTCCTGAATGTGTTTGCTTTACTCTGTCCTGAACAGGAGGCCAGGAACTTCATTATCTCCTTCATCACTCTATGTGTGTGTGGCAGTTTACAAGAGCTCAAAAATTATTTGCTCAGTGATTCAAAATCTATAATATCCTCATGTCCTTTACCAAGTTAGTCCTCTACCAAACACATCTCCCCCACTAGACTGTGATCAATTCTAAACAAGCTATCCCTTTTTGCAGTTCTCAGTGAGTTTTAATTAAGGTTGATTTCATTGCAATCAACCCTCACTGCAATTCATTTTTCCTACCAGCATTAAATTACTTTATCGATAAAACTTTAATCATTCTTATAATATAACTGACTTAAGGCCCATGAGACTTTTTAAGTGTTCTTTCTATGCTCTGAAGATTAGGCTTGTTGTATTTTTAAAATTAATTCTGCAACCGTTTCAGAAAACTTAATGACTGTACATGTTCAATTTACCCTTTTCCCAAAGCATCTTCTCCAAAAGAAATTCCCCAGTGTGGCTTAGGCTGTTCAACTGTGGCTGCCTTTCCTGTTACAATGCTGGCCACAGAATATGTGACTCACTCATGAAACCCTTGCTTCTCATCCCTTCATCCAAACTATCATAATCCGGGCTCCTCCTTCCTAACACTCTTGACTTCTCTTGCTCCTCTCCGTCCCCATCGTCCCCAGCACAGCACCATTGTCTTCCAGAAAGAATTGCGACGCTTCCTCCTCCTCTTCCTGACCCACACTGGCTCCCCCAGTCCATTCTCCAGCCAGTGCATTCCAGCTCAGTGACTTTCTGGTCCTGCACACGCATGTCTACTGTTCCGCCACACTGGTCTCCAAGCCACTGCACAGGCGTGTTCCCTCCACCCTTTGGTCCTCACACACGGCTCTGTGGCCCAGCATGCTCTTCCTCACCTCTTCAGATGTACTTTGTTCCAGCTTCCATCTTAAGATTCATCACATCAGGGAAGGTGCCTTGAGCAAATGACCTACTCAGATCCTTCCTTCTTGGGCTGGCTGAAGACCACGAACCTCTGTTCCAGGGTACAGCCCATCTCAGCTGTGCACTTAGGCCACTGTCACTAGTCTCCTGGGTCCCAGAGACTCCTGCAAGAAAGAAATAGGCAAACCCATAATCCCAAGAGGATACAAATAGACTCAGGGAAAACATATCCACTATCTGCTAATGACAGGAAACTGCCTTAAAATAATGACTCCTCCTTGTAGAGCTCAGCTGAGTGCTCATCATTAGCAAACTCCAGCCAGAACCATGCTCTCAAGGGAGGCTGGGAAAATTAGTTTCCAGGATTGGGTCACTGCAACTGAAGGAAGATATTAGAATGGTAAGGATGGGGCCACACATAATGAAGGACACATACCTCTACCCGTTACTGTACACAGTGTGTGACTGTGTATGGGTTTCATCCTTCAGACCAAATCCACAACTATACAATAAACTCTTCTTATCCATTTGTTCAAAGCATCTTATTCATCTAGAACAAAGCCTATAAAAGACATTCAACAATATAATATATAAATGGACAGAGAGATGGGTGGATGAATGGATGGATGGGTGGATGGGTGGGTGGATGAGAGGGTGGCTGGACAGGTGGGTGAATGTATGACAAAACTCAACAGTAGAGCCAGGCATGATAGCACACATTCATAATCTCAGCTACGCAGGAATCTGAGGCAGGAAGATCACAAGTTTGAAGCCAGTCTAAGCGGCTTACCAAAATCCTGTTTCAACATTATATGGAAAGAGAGGTTCCTGATAAAGAGAGCTGGGGTGTAGCTCAGTGGTAGAATACTCCTAGGTTTAAGCCCCAGAACAAAAAACAGTGGAATGTAGAAAGTGTCGTGAGATCATCAGGACAGATTCACTACATCTGTCTAACAATAATGGATGTTCTTTCAATATGTTTTAAGTTTTCTTAAAATAGTGCAGTTTTTATAATGCTAGGAATTTTTTCTACATTTTTACTATTATTAGTTGTTTTGAATCTTTATCTCACTCTTTAAATATTAACTTTCCCAGGGGAGCAAGGGAAAGCAAAGAAGAGAAAGAAAAAATTTGATGATTTTCTTAAAATGGAAACAAAGCTTATGTATGTATATAGGGGGAAGGGGGTTGAAGAGAGAGCAGGGGAATGGGAAAAAATGAGAATAAAGATGTATCATGTACAGGTACAAATTCTCAATGACAAATGTGATCATAATGCATATCTAAAATATATCAATAGGTCCAGGGATTTAACTCAGCAGTTTGGGCATCTGCCTGGCAATTGCAAGGTCCCAAGTTTGATCCCCAGTACCACATGTTATAGTAGTGGCTCTCAGAGGCAGAGGCAGGAGCATTGCCTTGACTCCAAGGCTAGCCTGGGCTACATAGTGAGTGCAAGGACAGTCTGAACTACAAGCGAGACCCTGTCTCAAATAAATAAATATATAAATGAATGAATGAATGAATACAAAATATGTCAATAGACTCAAGAAAGAGGTAACAATCTCTCAGAATGCTTTTTAAGATATACACCAAAATCTTTGGCTTGCTGGAAATACTTGGAGTTCATAAACCTGGATCTTAATAACTTATATAATCCCAAATATATCAGTAAATTCTATCAACTTGGGCAGGGAGTATATAGTTCCATAGTAAGAGCTCTGGTTTGACATGGGCAAGGTCCTAGCTTTGATGATCACCAAGGTAACAAAAAAAAATTAGTAAACTTTTGTTTACTCATGAACTCTAAGATTTTCTCTGTAATTCAATGTCCTAGCTTTGATGATCACCAAGGTAACAAAAAAAATTAGTAAACTTTTGTTTACTCATGAACTCTAAGATTTTCTCTGTAATTCAATCTACTTATCCTCAAGGTTAGAAATTCAAGATTGTTATTAAAGAATGTTATTTTCTCTGATTAAATCTACTTTTCTTAAAGATAAAAATTCAAGAATGTGTTTAAAGAAGTCTTTTTAAATATTTATGTTTTTCTATTTACTCCACGTATTTTAAGTACCTTTTTTGAGCATAATGCTGTGTTAGGATTTGGAGATACAATGACACTGATACGAATATAAAACAGCAGAAGTGTGTTTAAAAGCCCTCTGAAATTTCAGAGTATTAGTGTCACCCTAAGACCAGACCCATGCTGTACAATAATGGGTAGTCAGGAGAGCAACTCAACAGAGAAAGGCTTTCCAGCTAGAGGAAGCCACACTCACTCAGACAAAGAGGCATTCTCTTGGATAGGGCTCAAGTGGACCAGCAAAATCACTACGATAGGTATGGAGTGAGAAACTTAACAAAGAGAATAACCTTACACAATTATACAAGAAACTAAGAAAGTAAAAGTGTGGCGGGAAAAGTTACAGACCACAGACAATGAAAATGGGAGTTGGTAAAGAAAGCAATAGAAGGTACTAGCCTCTGTGTCCAGCGACCAATGTGAGGTCACTATCGGTCAGTGGATTTGGCAGAAGAGAAAATAAAACAGACACAAATCGCAGGCAACAAGTACAAATCATGACCTGTGAAGACGAACACGAACCTTTAAGGACAAATTGGAACAAACATAAGCAGGAACCAGCATCTGTCTCTAACAGTGCAGGTATATCTAGCCTTCACTCTAGAAGACATTTGTTCCTGGCCCAGAACTTAAGGAAGCTGAGCAAGAAAAACTAGCAAGAGTGGAGGAGCTGTGGTCAAGAGGCCACCCCACACCCGAAAGCCAGCCCTGCGCCCTGCAGTGCCCTCCTGATATGGCGTCTGCTGCATCTCCTACACTTTGCAAACCTCTGTTTCCATCCAGAAAACAGCCACATATGGACGCTGGTTCTGAGAGACAGACGTGCACTTTAGCTAAGTTACAAAATCCACACAGGCATGAAAGGCAGAGAATAGACCACATAGGTCATTTTGTTGGAATGTGAAGAGTGAGGTAGGGGACGATACAAAAGAAGGAAAATAAACCTATAAAAAAGATGGGTAAAATCCAAATTGTAAGGTCCCTATTTGTTCCACAAGGGTTAATGAGTAACTCTTAATGAAGTAATAAATCAGTGGCAATGCCAGCCTGGCTAGATGTTCATTATTTTCAAAACCTTTCCTGAAGAAATACTGCATTTCCCAGTCTCCTTTGCAGTTAAGTTCAAGGTCGTGCAAGTGAGTTCTGACCAATGGAAAACAGGCAGGAGAGAAAAACATTTCCCACAAAACCTTCCCTTTTCTTTTCCTCCCTCTGCTCTCATCTGTGTACCAGTCCCTGTTCCCAGAAGTTAAGGACTCCAAGATGTTAGAGTCATAAAATGGAAGGATCTCAGATCCTTTGAGTCACTTCTTGGAGAATGTTTCTTGAATGATTCCTGCAATGGACTGTGAGATAATACGCTAGGAATAAACCTTCATAGTGCTGGACCACAGAGATGTGAAGATGGTTTTTACAGCAACTAATAGTGACTGATCCTGATTAATACAACCCAAATGTTTTTCCTCATTGTAGTCATAGACTAAATAATAGTAAAAAATCAAGAAGATATTATTTCAAAATCCTTTAATAATTCTTTCCTGCAATTCGACTTGTAACTTCCACATTAACATATATTAAATTCTTCCTTTCTGAGACCAGTTTCAATTTTATCTGTTGAATTCCATTGATGTATCCACTTTAAAACCAAGATCATGCGGCTGGGGATTTAGCTCAGTGGTTCCAGTGCCTGCCTTGCTAGCATAAGGGCTGGGTTCGATCCCGGTAACCACATACAATGCCAGGTGTGGTGACTCACACCCACCAGCAACCAGTACCATATACCACAATGCTGAGCATGGTGGCTCACACTTGTAATCCCAGCACTTGCGAGGCAGAGGCAGGAAGATTGCTGAGTCTGAGACTGAGTTCAGGACCAGCCTGAACTACAAAGTGAGACCATCTCAAAAAACTAAAAAGAAACCAAAATAAAGCCAAGATTGTATTTTTTATTAATATAACAAAATATACTTAATAACATACTATACTTTAGTTGTATTTAAATTCTTATATTTAACTCCTGTGTTTTCTTGTGTAATATTTTTCCTTATTTTTCATTTTATAATTTATTAGTTTTTAAACTTATTCTCTCAGATGAGGATTAGGTTTCCCCAAAACTTCAACTGTAATTTTTTAACCTACAATAAATACATAAATTTTTTCCAGAAATGTATGTCTTCCTAATTCCAATACACCTGTCAAAGAATTTTGTGCCCTATAATTATATTTCTTTTCATTTTTCTCAGGAGAATTAATATCTTAGTGCAAGTTCTTCTTTTAAGCTATTTTCATATCTTCTGAAGTAGTTATGACTGAGATACTTTCTGGTACATCTGTTGTTAATACTATTAATATGTGTAGCCACTTTACTAAATGTTCATTTTCTAATCCTTATTATATATGCCTCATTTGTCTTGGAATTTTGGAGTAGAAAATAATATTCTCTGAATACAATAATATCATATTGTTCGGCATATATCCATCTAATTTGTTTCATATCTTATTACAACATTAGCCAAAACCTCCAACATAATGTTAAATTTTAAAATGCTGGTCCTCCATGATGGGACCCAATCTACATCTGTAGACTGCCACTCTACTATTTTGCTTCGCCTGATCACTTGCTCTCACACCTGTCCTACACCTTTCCATCTCCAAGCCTCGGCCTCTGCCTTGAACTCTTCCCTAGCCCTTGCTAGCCACCGTTCGAGGTGCCTCTGAGATCCTCCCTAGTTCTTGTGGGTCATGGATTTCACTTCTTTACAGACTCACTGCTTCTCGTTACACCTCAAGTTCTCTACTTTTCATCACAGACATTTCCTGACTTGCTAGTTTTGTCAGTTTCCAAAACAGTAAGGCACCTGGGGGCCCTGGAGTGCTTCTGTTCCTTTTTCATATGACCAGTACCAAGTATAGAACTTTCTACATGCATGGCAAATGTTCAGGAAGTGTTTTCTGAAAGAAATTTAAACCTAAATTCCAAGTCCTGGACCCCAGCTTCTACACACACCAGCAATCACCACAACTCACTATTTGCTCCAGAGCTTCAGTTGAGTGATATGTGATTCTTTCTTGTGGGAGAAGGAAATTCTGTGAGAGAATTTAGTGACCATGATAAGATAAAGTAAAAACAGAACTATTACCTGGTTCCGGACCATGTCTGGGTATATCACACCATTAAGACAGAACACTGACACAATACCATAGCTCACTGGCTAGAAGAGATTGAAATCTTTCTTTGCTGCAAAACAATCTGTTTAAGAAATAAATAAATAAATAACCTTGTGCTGACTGTTAAAATATCATGTCAGCATTCTTTCTCAGACAATCCATCATTGAAAGAATGGGCAGTTGCCTCCTTTTCTAATATCAATACCTTTAGCAAATTGTATTGACATGAGGGCAGCAGGTGGAAAGAAATATTGACTCTCTATAATGTCCCCACACGGTACTGGAAGGGAGCCAGAAGTTAGCACTCTGGGCGAAGCAGCATTCTTCAGCAGAGAATGGTCAGAGCCAAAAACAGCAAAGATCAATGTCCATCAAATATTAAAGTAGGCCATGTTTGTTCGCTAAGATCTGGAATATAATCTTAAAAGAAGGTGTCCGTTTGAAGTTTAAATGGAGATAAATTCAGGGTAAACAGAAATATATGCAAGCTTTTTTCTAAGTGAGGTTTTCTTTAGGTTTTATTAACTGATAGCTGAAAACAGAGAAGAATGAAAAGATAAGTATACCCACAGATTAAAAGTTTCAAGTCCCTGAGGTTTATTGATAACAGAGATTATTGTGGGACTGTCACCCAGACTATCAGGTTCTGAGGCCTTTTAGCCCCTGCAGGCACTACAAGGAAATCTTAAAGATGTGCACATATGAAGCCACATGTACTGACTGTATGTACATAATATATGATTTTATGCCATATATGTACCAACATAGACTCTTCAGTCAGAGAAACGCATAAAGAGACTAGGGAAGCCACACATGCAGACCCTGCAGAGAGGGCCCTCTCAGAGAAGTGTCAGGCAGGCCCAGAACTACTCCTTAGGGGCTCACGCCCGGGAAGGGTCACGGCGGGACCCTGTGTGTAGAAGACAAGAGGGGTGGAGCCAGCACCACGGAAAACGGTAAATCTTCAGGAAAGTTACCACCCTCACACAGTTCTGCATGTGGTTAAACACGGCGAGGCAGGGCTCACCCGGATGGCAAAACATGAAGAGTTGAAGAGTGGGAAATGCAAAAAACACACGTAGCACTTTTTCTATAGGGGCCCCAGAAATGAAATTCAAGCCAAATTTAATCTGCGGGACTGCGGGGACCTCAGGCAGTATCTTCTTTTCTGGTATAATTATTCACTTCAAAAT
>PVIR01010222.1:34969-51063 GCA_004026965.1 Petromus typicus
AAAAAAAAAAAAAAAAAAAAAAGCTATGGTAATATGTTCTGCCTGTCTGCTTACTAGATATCACACAAGTAAAAAAGAAATGGGATGGATAGATTTGTGCAGATTCAGAAAGTAAATTGAAGTTGGTCTGACTTAAAGATTATGGGTAACTGCAAAAAAAAAGTGGATTAGTGTACTCACCAACTATTCTAATCTCATTGTATTGTCCTTATACATCATGACCAACAAGATGAACATTTAAGCTACCTTTCCTAGGTCTGCTTGCAAGTGTTATGTTCGGTGTGGCGCTGCCAATCGCATGCACAGAAGATCTGAACTGAAGCTTTTTAATAAGATGAGATCTCAGTCGGCAGAGTGAGTCTTGGGAGAAGTGGTCCTGAGGTGTCGCTTCTGCGGTACAGACAGAGCACAAGGGCAGCGTGCCCTGCGTTGGTACCAATGAGGAGAAGCAGATTCCTGGACACAGTGGCAGCCACATTAACTTTCCAGCAGATTTTCTCTTGAGACCCTCTAGCAATTCTGCAGCCTATTTGATAACCTACCCTAAAACCTCCTCTGACTAAAATACAGCAGGTTCTAGTCTCTGGAAGGGAATCCTGACTACTAGGATTACCTCTGTAAAATTTAGTTTATGGGGATCCAGGAACAATGAGTGATTTAAACTATCAGGATCAGTGCCCTCTTTCAAGAGCAAGGAGTCTGGTGCTCAAAGTGGAGATTGTAGTTTCAAAGAGATAAGTCACAATCCTCCAGCTCCACAGGAAAAGAAGCCCACAGATAGGTTGCTGCAACTGTCAATCAGGAAAATATGGTCTCTCACAGGCCACTACAGTCTAAATCCAACATTTGGTGAGGATATTTGGTTTCAATTAGGACGAACATGCCATACCTAATAAAACACTGTAGACAGAGAAAACAAACAGTGGCGTAAAAATCAGCCACAAATCAGCAATGTTAGTGAATCTAACAATAATTTCATGCAAACATTCACTACCTAATTGTTCGTGCTCCTCCTGGAGCCAATTACTAAGCTCTAAAGATTATGAAATTGTTATTAGCTAAGCAGAAGTCACTGGTTCAACTTGCCCTTTGCTTTTGCACCTCTGCTGTTTCCCTGGAGCTTCTGTTCCACCATGACCAGTTATAAATCCCAGAGGAGACCTGCCGAATTAAACTGAGCAACTGTACCTTGAACAGCATCAGGAAATGATTCCCACAAGCCCTGAGCCAGGAACTAGCAAGTGGGGTCTACATGGAAGCAATCGTATATAGTTATAATTATAGGACACTACTACAACTGCAACTTATAAAATTCTTATTATTCAACTCCAGACATACTAAGTCATCTCATCTTTGACAAAGAAGCCAAACAGCCTCAATGGTGCTGGACAGAGCAGCAGCCACATTAACAGCCCAGCGGGGCTTCTCTTGAGTCCCTCTAGCAATTCTGCAGTCTCTTTAACAAATGGTGCTGGAAAAACTGGGTTTCAACCTGCCAAAGATTAAAACTAGACCTCTCTTTCATCATGAACTAAACTAAAATCAGAATGGTTTAGATACCTAAATATTAAAACAGAAATACTAAGCCTGCTGGTAAATAAGTTAAGTAGAACTCTCAAAGACGCTGGCATAGAAAGAGACTTTGTAAACAAAGAGACTTTTGTAAACAAAATCTCAGCAGGAGAAGAACTAACAGAAGGAATCAACAACTGAGACCTCATCTTATTAAAAAGCTTCTGCACAGCAAGAGAAACCACCAGCAGAGCAAAAGGACAACCTACAGTCTGGGAAAAAAAAAAAATTGTACCAGCTGCTCCTCAGACAGAGAACTATTATCTTAAATTAGTAAAGTACTTTTAAAAATCAGAAATGTTCAACATCACTGGCCATTCAAGAGATACAGATGAAAACAACACTGAGATTTTGTTTCACTCCAGAAAGAATAGCTGTTATCAAGAAATCAACCAACAGCAAATGCTGGCAGGGCTGTGGAAAAAACACCCTTCTCCATTGCTAGTGAGAGTACAGACCGGTGTAACCACTGTGGAAATTCGTGTGGAGGACTAGAATTAGTTATTTCATTTGATCCTGCTATTTCCCTGCCTGATATGTTCTGGAAAGAATTAAAAGCATCTTCCACAGCAATATATGCACATCCAGGTTTATAACAGCACAGTTTGTAATAGATAAATCTGGAAAACAGACCAAATACCCATCACCTGGAGACTGGATAAAGAAGATATGGGTTTTCATGGAGTACTACAAAGCCATAAAGAAAGATAAAGTTGAGACATTTATAGCTAAATGAACGCACCATGAGGCCATACCCATAAGTGAAATAAATAGAAAATACATGAGTTAGTACCATGTCATTTCTCTGATGTGAGAAACTGCAGGTGTAAATGAGGACCAAAATGTATAACAAGTATTGTGGAATAAGAAAAAATGTTCAAAGGGGAACAGGGTCAGGGGAAAGGAAAGAAGGGAATGAAAAAAAATTGAAAGTAGAAAAGAAAAAAATAGGAAAAATATCTTATATGCATAAGGAACAGAATGGATGAAAGGGGGACAGGGGAACAGGAAAAAGTAAAAATCAAGATACATCATGTACATGTACAAACTCTCAATGATATTATGATCACAATGTATTCCTAAAATGTGCCAATAAACTAATCTTTTTGAAAATTCTTGTTTCTAACAAATGCCATTTAACTGCAACTGTGTCTCAAGAAGCATCAGGTGGCAAATAGAATATACAATTAACAAAGGGAAACTATCTCATATAAATATAGCATCACAGCACAAAATATTGGTAAGCTACTTAAATGTGAAAAGCATCATAAAAGGGAAAGTTCGATTCACAGCAATTGAAACAATATATAAGAATCAACGTCTGATTCTAGCCTAAAAAGTATTTTCCTGATATGAATTATCTACATAATATTGACAGCTAGATGTAAAGGAGTTCCAGTTGTTATTTACTGAAGCAAAAAAAAAACAATTTAGTTCACAATTATGTGTTCACCTGAATCTCATTTACAAGTCGGAGAGTCATGAATTAAGTTTTAAAGTTTTTAATGTACCTCTTTCACTTTAAGCTTGGTATGAAATCATGTATCACCTTCACAGAATATTAACCATAATCACCTCTGCAGCACTGGAGCCCGCCGTGGCTTCTTCGCCTGTCAGGACTACAAGAACATTGGTTGGTTTGGTGGGATTAGTCGTACAACTCAACTATCCTCTGGAGCCATAAGTCAATCCCTAAGATCAGTAAACAAAATCAGGTGTCTCAGTGATATCACAGAAGAGATCAAAACACAGAAGGAACAGATCAGAAATGATACAAGAACCTAGCAAATCCCTGACTTCGTGTTTTTCAGGTTCACAGTACACTTTGAGGGACCAGCCCAGACAGGTAGTGCCACCTACTGGTCAGCAGAGGTAGAATAATGAACGCGCGCATTCCTGAATTCACCTGTGCGGTACTGGGCCACGAGTTCGTGAGAGTGTGGGGACATCCTGGGAATCAGCGAGATAAGCCTTAGACCACTACTTTCTGGAACGTAGTTAATTAATCTTAGGAGATTAAGCCAAAGGGATGTTTATCAAGAAAGGATAAAAAGGGCACACAGACATATTATACTCCGGAGAGATTTAGAATGATCACTTTTGCAAATTCCATCATCTTTACTCAGTCAGCTCCTACTTCCGAATTTCCCAAGACTTCTCTGAAATTGGAACTCAGTAAACATATCCCCATTATAAGCGAATATTTGGTCCTCTGGAAAAGAACATGATTAATTGGTTTTAGCCAACACAATTACAGTCTCATTATTCTGTTTTTAATATTGAAGGACGCCTTATAAATGTTCCCCATTAATTAACTCACAAGTTAATATGATGAAACTGTCCAATATATGCATAGGCAAAAAAATTTGAGTACAGAATATATTAAGGGAATTTATAATCACCTCTATAAAGTCATCCCTTTGGTATACAAATTAGAGATTTAGTCCAAAAATGGGCCATCTGGGGCAATATAGCTTCCCAATTCATTCCTCAGAACTTAAGCATCTCTGCATTTTTAAAGCAGTTAATGATAAAAATCTCAAGGTCCAAGCAACCTCAAATGCTAACAACATCCTCAGACCGCAAACGGCACAATTTGATGTATACATTTTTTTGAAAAATTCACCTCTCATATTACCCTAACAAAAGCCACATGAGCACAGCAACTGTCCTGACTAGTTTGCTGAACTGTAAACAATAACGAGTCCAGAAATCAATAAAACCAGATCACTCAAACCAGAAGACGGTCTGAGTGATTTCTAAGGCCAGTGTTCATTCTCCAAGAAATGCTTGGGAACTTTCTGCTTTCAATCTTTTTTTATAAGCCATTCTAGCAAGAACGTATTATGCCAGGGACAGCACTGAGCATAAAAAATGCAGACTTAATGATAGGTAATTTTAGAGCCCCTCGAAATCCAGAACACTGAATCCTCCAGTGTTTGGTTTCTACCCTAAGATCCATCCTTGCGGGCCAGGGATTTAGCTCAGTGGTTCCAGTGCCTGTCTTGCAAGCACAAGGACCTGGGTTCAATCCCTGGTAACCACATACAATACTGGGCATGGAGACTCACGACCAGCAGCAACCAGTACCACATACCACAGTGCCAGGCGTGGTGGCTCACACCTGTCATCCCAGCACTCGGGAGGCAGAGGCAGGAGGATTGCTGTGATGTGAGTTTGAGGCTGAGCTCAGGGCCAGCCTGAACCACAAAGCGAGACCCTGTCTCAAAAAAAAAAAAAAAAAAAAAATCCATCCTTGTGCCACTTCCATCTGCAGTGTGGCCTGGACTCCGGAAGCAGCTCCCTAGCACAAGCAGAAGAGAACAGTTCATTGAATCTGTAACCTTCCTCTCTGGGCTTCCAGCCCCTACACAGTTTTCTTCGCTTGAGTGACTAGTATGCTTTACCTTGTTCTGGTAAAATATTAACCAAATCAGCTTTGGCAAGAGCTCAGGATTTAAATTCAAAACTGGGTTCAAATCTTGTCTCTGCCACCAGCCAAAAATGCGCCCTAGAGCGAGTGACTTAATCCCTCAAAACTTGTTTCTTTCTCTTTAAAGTGAGACCGATCATTACTTACGTCCAGGGCTTGCTACAGATTAAGAGAAGTGACCCTTTCCTGAAACTGGCACACGGCGAGCTCGCAAGTATGCGCTCGCATTCCTCATCAATAATTCCTTTTTTAAAGTTTAGTCTGTACCAGGTTTCAGTGCTGGAAATGCAGTGTGAGAAAGGCAGAATGACCCCCTTCCCCCAAGGCAGATATTTGTTAATATAAAAGCATAATAATAAAGAATAATAAACTATGTCAAGAGTGATGTGTTCCAACAGCAACAGGGGCTGAGATCCAGTCTACAGAGGAGACAGAAGTTTATGACATGTCCCTTCAAAGATGTGGCGTTTAAATTGATAACTGCAGGATGACAAAGATTGGTGTGCGAATAAGAGAAAGGATCTGAAAGGCAGAGAAGAGCCAGTGACAAATTTCTAAGAGAGGTAAGAGCTTTCAGGTGAAATGAAAGTGAACCAACCAGAGCACAGAGCTAGCGCGCATGCGTGGCAGGGAGGTGGGGGCAGGACTCTGGGGGCCTCTGCAAAGGGTCTGCAGGGAGTGAGGGTCTCACTGATGTGGAACAGGAAGGGTCGTCTGTCCTCAATGCAGCCAGAGGCCTGGGGCTGTCACATCAGACTCCTCGGGGACAGGAACAAGGGTGTCCCCAGGGTCCCACAGGTATCCAGGGACAGGTCTCTTTACAAAGGCTTAGGCTTGTGGGACTGTCACAGCCAGAGGAGAGCCTGGCAACGGGGCGCCCACAGGATCCGCCAGGATGGTCCAGGCTGAGGGGTGACCCTCCTGCTGCTCAGTGACAGGCCTGACTTTTAGCAAAATCCTCAACGGACATCAGTGGTAAGAACACAACGGAGCTGGGACGCGCTGTTGCTGAATGCTGGACGACTCTGGCCAACCAGGCCTTCCTCTTCCAGCTTCTTTTTTTAATAAATTGATTTTATTGATACATATTAGGGATACATTAGGATCACATTCCTCACTGAAAATATGAAATGTTTACTCAGAACCTCACTGCACATGGTATATCTTGACTTATTTTTTCCCTTTCTCACACCTTCCCTTCAACCTTCACCCCTTCTATACATAAGCTTTGTTTCTAGTTTTTCCTTTTTACCGTCAATCTCTTTTTCCTTCTTTGCTTTTCCCTGCACCTCCACCCAAGTTCCCCCTCCCCTTTGAGCGTTTTCTCTTTCACGATACCTATCATACATTCTAGGCCTTATTTACACCTTCGGTTTCCCACAGTAGAGAAACAACACGGTACTTACACACCTGTGCCTTATTTCACTGATGAGCATGTCCTCAAGATGCATCCATTTAGCTGTAAATGTCTGAAGTTTATCTTTATGGCTGAGTGGAGCTCCATTTTTTTTTTTTTTAAGCCACATCTTCTTTATCTAGTTTCCCACTGATGGTCATTGGGGCTGTTTCCAAGGTTTAGCTATTACAAACTGAGCTGCTATAAACGTGGATGAACATATGTCGCTGTAGTGTGATGCTTTTAATTCTTCCATGAATATATCCTTCCCAGCTTCTTATGGCTTATTTTATATAAACTCAACTGGGCCACAGGACGCCCAGGCCGCAATAGACACTAAGTATTTCTGGATGTGTCTGAGAAGTGATTCCAGAAGAAATCTGCTTTCCACTGGTGAACTGAGTTCAGAAAAGTGAGAGTGGACTCATTCAGTCCACAGAAGTCCATATGGAACAAAAAGGCAGGAAGGATGAAGGCTGTGTGGCGCTGGGATGGCTGTCTTCGCCTGCCACAGCCCATCATTGCTCCGGGCTCTGCCTTGAAGATCCAGACAAAGAGTCCCCTTCATATCGCGCTGCCCTGTTCTCAGGCCTGTGAACCCAATCAGAATCAGATTTGCTGATTTCCAAATTGTAGACCGCACACTGGGGACCTCTCCACCTCCATGACCATATGAGCCCCTCCCTGTAATAAATCTCATATTTACACGTGTGTACATACATATATTCAGATGCTTCCTAACTTACAGTGCGGTGACATCCCCATAAACCTGTCACAAGTTTAAAATATTGCAAGTTTAAATTGCAACTAATACTCCCAACTTGCCGATGGTCAGCGCTTAGCAACAGAGCACACTGGACCCCGGTGTTTGCCCGCCTGATGGCCGGCTGCCCGGCATCTGTGAGTATGACACCACACGCTGTTTTCCACAGAAGAGACCCAGATTCAAAATAGGAAGTGTGGTTTCCAGCGCATGTGTGTCCCTTTCAGGCACCACTAAGAGCATCGCCGGGCTGCACCGTGGTAGTCAGGGACCAGCCGTCTCCACACAGAGGCCTCCCTCTCAAGCACCTCCAGAGAAAAACAGTGTATCAAATGCACCAAAACTATGTTAAAAACATTAATGGCTGAAGAATTGCAGTGTTATTCATTTTATTTATACAAAAATATTAAGTCTATAATTGCTAAAACTCCAAACCTTTCTAATGACGATAGTCATCTTTTTTTTTTTTCCACAAAAAAAAAATTTATTTAAGGAAGTAAGAAGTGCTCCAAAATTATAGGTTAACCAAGAATTTACTTTTTGATCAACACAACAAAATCTAATATTTCCAGGTAGATGCAGAGGAAATAATATATTCTAGAACAGTATCAAAATATAATTTACAATTTCACTTATCAATAGATTCCAAAAATTCAATCCCCCTAAATTATTTTAAAGTATATGCTATGATTTTTATTAAAAAATAATATTTTCCTGAGAAAGGTAGAATATTTTATCTGTAAATAATCAGTATCATTGTGTGGCACAAAGAGCTCAAAATATGAAATGTTTATTCAGAACCACCTTTAGAAATATTTTCTTCATCTTTCCTTTTTGCTACTGGGAAAGTGTCAATGGTCATGGAAAATATCATAAGCCTTAGAAACTTACTGTCTCCAAATGAAATAAGGATATCACCGTCAACTTTCATCTTCAGCAGATAATAAGCTGGTGTCATTTCTTAGAACCCAGTTTTCAGGTAACAATGTAGGGACAGGCTGTGCTATTCTGTACATTTTACAACCAGGACGTGTGTGACTTGTGATGACTCTGACATCTCCTTCCATCTGTGTCAAGGACCCATTTTACACCAGATCCCCGGCACCTAGTACTGTGAGCGGACAGCTTTGGTCACTAGTCACCAAAGCAAACACTTAGCTGACCCCTAACCTAGCCCGACCCCAGAGGAACAGCAATGCTCTTGGTGTGCATGGAGCCCTAGACACCACAGAGAATGCAAGGCTGTGACAGGACCCATCTTTTATATCTTCAGTGCATAGCTGCTCTATTAGAAGAACTCTTACACTGAAATTGCAGCTGAAAGTCATTTTGCGGCTGGGCTGACAGCCATGAAAACCACAAGAACCCAGAAGCTCCCCAGACATGAGAAGTACTGGCAACAATGGGACACAATGAGGGAAGTTGCTCCTTGCTCAAGCGAGGGAGGAATATGTTGCACATCATATAGCATTTGGGAAACTCAGTTATCAGTCACATAATAATTGGATATAGAGCTCCAAACAAAAGCTGAGGGATGACTGCTTTTAGAATCAAATTTGTACAGTTTTACATCATAAAATTCTGTAATTGTGTTTTTGAAACATCACAAAGCCCAAAATGTATCTCTCTGTAATCATGAGAACTGTACATCTAACCAAGATGTACTAGACCCAAGTTCTGACCATTGCCTGAGTTTTCTGCCATAGTCCAAGAAAATGGAAGGTGTGCTCTGGGGACCCTTGAGAGCAGGGGTTGTCTGCTGAAAGGAAGTCATCAACAAATAAAAGAACCATCCTCCATGGCGAAAAAGACACAGCGCAGAACAAGAGTCCACAAAACTTAGTGGTGCCCACAGAATGGAATTTTTTTTAAAAAAAACTGGTTTGTGTCCTGAAAACAGCCTAGAGAATGTGACTGTCACACTAACAGGACTGTCACACTCACACTCAAAATAGACTCTGTCCTTTTCTTGCGCTCTGAGTTACAAAGCACAGAAATACGTGTTTTTCTCAGATATGGGAAGACAATGACAAGAAAGTAGCTCATTATCAGTTCAGCAATGGCAGTGAGAGGTAAGGACATTTTGAGGAAAAAGCTCGCAGTACACAAAGCACCGGGGTCAGCCACATCTTGGTAATGACAATGGCCCACAAGCTGCCTACAGACAAGAGCAGCCACAGCTGAGCACGGACGCCAGTTCTCCACACACCAACATTCTAGAAACGTCACTGTGAAGACAACATCCCACCAACTGGGAGGCTGAAGCAGGACAATCCTGAGTCTTCAAGTTCAAGACCAGCTTGGACAACACAGCAAGACTCTGCCTCCCCCCAAAATGAATTAATAATAAAAACATGAAACATTTCAAATCTTCATGCCAAAATTTTTGTATTTTTTTGCTTCCTAAATGGAACTATTTCAATGGGCCTCTTGAATCATCCAGTAATTTTCCTAATAATATCAGCCCTGCTTCTATGTCTAAGAGAGGCAATATTCACACTCAACAGGCGTTTTGGGATATTCAGAAGAAAACTACCTACAAATTGTCGCGAGAGCTGGGTTTTGTTTTCCAATCGGAGGCGCAAACAATGAAACCGGCCATATTCTATGAGGTACTTTGGCTGAACATTTATGACAGTTTCGTAGTCATCAAACAAAGACTATCAGGTTAAGCTTAGAGGGTGGAGAGCAGTAGAGGGAAAATTTTACCAGAAAACAGCACAGCCACTCAAGCAATAACCCAGCAGGAAAAAGATGCTCCTTCCGATTTCCTGGAACACACCTTGTACACGTTATTACTTCTGATTATGGTGGCAACACACAGCGTTTTTCATCTAACATTTCAGAAGCAAGCTCGATCACACTGCGCTTTGCCTCTTTGCCTTATTAAATGGTCTGTGCTGAAACCTCTCATTTCTTTCTCTTGCATCAGAAAATGTCAAATCGGAGTGATAAGACTGGCACTCACCCTCAATTTCCTTGATAATGGGAGGCTGAGAGGGAGTGTGTTAGAACTCTAAAATAATAGACTAATGCATTTTCTCATACTGTTTTCCCTCTTTATTTATTTCCACTAGGGGCAAATCTGTTTCTGATAATATCTCCTCTAAAGTTTAGAAGGCTAAAAAGGATTACTGCCTAAGTGCCCCCCACAAAAAAGAATCTTCAAACACAGTCAATTTTCTTTCAAAAGAAACTGTCTTTCAAAAAATCTTTCAAAAGTAAATATCTTTCAAAAGAAAAATGCTATAAGGAATACAAAACCGTTCCTGGAGTGCGTATAAAGGATAACATAAAAGTAGATGTACATGGGGCCGGGGATATAGCTCAGTGGTTCCGGCGCC
The DNA here is from genome assembly GCA_004026965.1 of Petromus typicus. Lineage (NCBI taxonomy): Eukaryota > Metazoa > Chordata > Mammalia > Rodentia > Petromuridae > Petromus > Petromus typicus. The sequence goes on from PVIR01010222.1 coordinate 45,478, forward strand.
TGTCTTGCAAGCGCAAGGACCTGGGTTCAATCCCCGGTAACCACATAACAATACTGGGTGTGGAGACTCACCCCAGCGGCAACCAGTACCACATACCAGTGCCAGGCGTGGTGGCTCACGCCTGTACTCCCAGCACTCGGGAGGCAGAGGCAGGAGGATTGTGATGTGAGTTGGAGGCTGAGCTCAGGGCCAGCCTGAACCACAAAGTGAGACCCTGTCTCAAAAAACCTTAAAAAAAAAACAAAAAAAGTAGATGTAAATGAAAAAAACAAGTATGTTAAGAGCTTAAAAAAAAGGAACACAGATGGACTTAACTTTATTGCCAGTTTTTGACCCTTACACACACACACACACACAGAGGCATAAGATACACATATACCCACAACATGATGGATTTCAACCCAAGTTTTAACAGCCATCGCAAAGAAGTAAAAGACAATTCAATTTTTAAAAAAGAGAGAGGGATGTCATAAAACAAGTCTAATGAACTTTCTTGCCTTTAGTAGATTTCTTTAAATTTTTATTAAAAATATGTAATTCACATTTTTCTGAAGTTTATTCAAACTAATGTAACAAAACTAAGATGTTATGAGATAAATCATATTTCCATTCTAATTTTATTATATTAAAATTTCACACACAAAAAACTGTAAACCTATTGCAATCAATTACTTAATGTGGCAAACAAAGCCGAGGTGTGTGAGTGGGTAGCAAAACCATTTGCACAGAAATATTCCTAAAATTTTCCTCTTAAAGGATTCGAATGAATATTAAAACTGACACTGTGGGTAATTTACCTGTATCATGCCACAGAAGACACTGCAGTAAGAAGCTCCCAGAAATCAAAATTATATTTCAAAGAATGTATTCCGTACACATAACATTAAACTACAGTTCATAAAGTTGTCAGAAAGAGTTCTCCAGGAGTTGTGGTTCTGGAGGGTTTTTGTTTTGTTTTCTTAAGAACAGCGATTCATTTCTTCAGAGCTGGACCGTGCACGTCAGAATCACCCTTGTCTGGCATCACCGACAGCTCCCCAAACATCAAAGACAAACTCGTCCGGAAATGCAAAGTCTCCAAGAGTCTCGTCAAGTGCGACAGCGAATTCATCTGGGTTTCCTTTGTCCTTTCCAGCCTCAAACATCGTGGTAGCTGTCAGTGACAATGTTTAAAAATTAATCATAAGTGAGACAGCCATCAAGGGACTGCGAAAAACACTTTCCCAGCTAACATGCGGCTGTGTCATATGCGTGTTTCTGGTGTTCGGTTAAAACAGTAAGAAACCCGAGCTGGCAAAGACGGTTTCCGGTTTGTAAGGCACCAGGTTTGCCACTGTCCCTGTCTCCCCCAGACAGAAGACACCAGGTGAACCCTCAGAAGAAGCCTGCTGTGGTGTCACCAGGACGAGTCTTCCATACCCCCCGACTCCCACGCCCAGCCGTGATGGGGTCTAGGTATCCTTTCCCAACGTGAAAAATGACAGGGATTACAGCTGTCAGGGGGAGCCAGGCTCACTGAATGGGTGGAGACACCTGCCCATTCAGGTGGGCACCTTTGCTGACCGCGGTCCGGCTGGGATGGACACAGCAGGCAGAGCTGCTACCCTGGAGAAGCATCAACCTCCTTCTGTATCTGGCAGCATCTGGGGGAGTTCGGTCCCCATAAGGAGGACCCAGCCCCGTCCTCCTCTCCCCACATCCTCCTGTCCTCCCGTCCTGGACAGAAACGGAGAAACTCAGGCGCAAAGGAAAGACCCAGCCCCCGGAGCTGTGGACGCCAGCAGAAACAGGCAGGTCATGTCCTTACCCTTTGCCCGAGCCAAAGGTACGAATGTTCTCAGAGTTTGGACTATTCTATACACACAAGGAGACCTCCTTGATATAGAACCCAAGTCTAAACTGGATGTGGTGGTCACAGCTGTAATTCCAGCACCTGGGAGGTTGAGGCAGGCAGATGGCCTTGAGTTCAAGGCCAGCCTGAACCACACAGTTCCAAGCCAGCTGAGGTTACAACAGCAAGACTCTGACTCGAAAAAGAAAGAAACTACAGAAAAATCTTGGGGTAGGGCTGTAGCTCAGCAGTAACAGTGCTGGGTTCAACTCACAGCACAGAAAACAAAATAAAATCTTATAAACAGAAAAGAACTTAGGACACAGATACATCTAAGTAGGAAAAAAAACCCTCAAATGAAAGATCTCCAACTTGAAGTACGATGTGAAATAGTTGAAGAAATATTTTTAAATCAATTTAAATAATGTCTATGAATAATTAGTAATAAATGGAGAAAAATTTTATCCGAATATTTACTGAAAAAATCAATACATAAAGTATATCATAACCACAATTATAATACTTAATAAAATTTTTTAAAATATCTACACAATACAGATAAGTGGAGATAGAGGTGATAAACTGATTTTTTTTTTTTAACTGTTTTCTTGTGCTGGGACGGAAAGCAGAGCCGCACACCTGCCAGGCAAGCGCTGCGCCACTGAGAGGCCCCACTGTCTCCTAGAAAACTGATGGCAGAACCTAGATGATGGGTAGAAAGGTTTTCATTACGGTCCTTCAAGTGTGCTCCATGTTTAAAACCTACCACACTAAAATGGTGTGAGGAATACGCACAAAACCAAAGAAAACTTCAATATGTGGTGGAAAAATTCCAGTTGGAGAGAAAAAATTCCTTTTATGTGCAGCGTTCTTTGGAACTGAGCACAGTCGGCACTGCACCGTGGCTGACAATGACTCCGTGGGCTCATAGACACGAGCTCTACTTGGGCAAGAGCTTCCTAGGCCATTCGGCAATCCCTGAGACCTCCAAGGAAGAGTTCATCTCCTTCAGCAAGCAGTCATATAATTATAGCCCCCAAAAGAAGGAGGCCGGGCCCAGAGTGCACTATCACATTGTTGGGAAAGACTGGGTGTGACAGGGCCGCCTATAAATCCAGCACTTGAGAGGCTGCAAGTTCAAGGCCAGCCTGGTCTACACAGTGATTTCAAGGCCACGCTGTACTATACGGTGAAACCCTGTCTCAGGAAAAAAAAAAAAAAGCATTGTTTTAGAAACACTATGTGTGATACAGTGTCTCATAATCTTTTAAATCAGAAATGTGCTAAAAAAATTCAAAAAGAAGTTAAGAATAAAACATAGGAGCAAGTTATGAATTTATGCTAATGAAGAATATAAATATAGTTTTTAAACATCTCTGCAGAAGGAATAAATGGCATAACATTTTTCCCTTTTTTGATAAAATAAATAGCTGATTTAGGCGATAAGCCAAAGAAACTTTTGTAAAATAAAGTATGATTTAGAAAGTTACATCACATTAACATAAGAGAGCTACTAACATTATTTTTATCTGTTGATTGTAACAGATCTGCAATACTATAATAATATTTAATACTTAGCCAGATGTGATGATATACACCTGTAATCCCAAGCTGAGGGAGGAGGATCGCAACTTCAAGCCCAGCCTGGGCAACACAGTGGCTTAATACCAAGTACCAGAGGAGAAAAATTATTACTTGAATACTACGCGACAAACAATTCCACTGAATTTTTATGCCACATACATCGGCTTAGTGCTGACCTCTAGTGGCTATTCTGATAATAGTTTATACCCCTGAAACTACTTTTAAAATTATTAATGAAATATCTATTTTGGTGATGCACACCAACATATAATTTCCATTAAGTTTTTAAACAGTTTATAGATTAAAAATTTATTCTATGGTTTAAAATCTTGGTATCAAAGTCACAGAATTAAACCTTGGCTTTTAACTTGTTCACTGCCTGGGCAAGTTTCCAAACATCTCTGAATCTATTTTCAAATCTATAAAATAGCACATGTCAGGATTTAGGTGAAGATCGGTCGTCACTATCGTTAACCACGAAATCTGTAACTGTGTCTCACTCAGCGGAAGGTCTCCCTCCATACATTCCCTCAGATTTCCTATCAGTCCATCGAAGACTCTCACATGAGTCAAACATTAAAACACAGCAGACGAGTCTGTCACGACAGGTTCAGATTCTCCGCGATGAACATGATTATAATGCACCAGTTTAAAAAAAATCCACGCTGGATGCTGAATACATTTTTCAGGAGAATCGTTACAACTCTTTGTAATGAACACTGTTTTGCATTCACTGAGAAAAGAAAAACATGATCTTTAGCACATCATCTTTACCACTGCTAACCCATCATTAACATATACTTCCTTTAATTATCTGGTCTTACAAGAAAAAGGCAGAGAAACTACTATCCAAACTTCCTTTCCACACTTTTCTGGATCCCTCAATGAATGACGACTTCTAAAGTTGTGAAACCGTTTCTACTATAATCTCCAAACTCCTAAACTGATACCATCAGCGATCACTGGTGTTCTGTAGAAACTTACACAGCTACTGCTGCTAGAGGTCACCTTCCTCGGAAGCTGTCCCAGCCACAGCAGGCCTCATGGCCTCGACACCTCCCAGCATGCACTTTCCCCCGTGGCTAACACACTGAGGCAACCTTCGCTGACTTTTTTCATTGGTTGAAAAGTCACGAAGCACAGCTTCAATTTACAACCAAAATGAAGCACTTCGTGCAGAGCTACTTCCTACCAAAAGTTGGTTTGAATTTTATTCCACTTATGAACAACAAATACATCCTAATCCCTATAATTGGGATATAGTGTTCTATTTTAAGTAATTTTATGTCTGTCATTTTAATGTTTGAACATAAATTGACATTAAAAGCTTCAGAATAATATGTTAATGTAATCTGCATTTAAAAATAACATTGCGGGGCCAGGGATTTAGCTCAGTGGTTCCAGTGCCTTCTTTGCAAGTGCAATGTCCTGAGTTTGATCCCCAGTACTAAAATAGTAATAATAATAATAACAACAACATTTCAGAAAGCCAAGAAAACCAGGTAAATTATTCATTTTTCTGTTAAATTAGACTTACATTCTGATTTATATTTCTTGCTAATCACATCTCAATAATACAAGTTCCTAATTCAATATAAGTTGACACTTTTCATCCCGCAGACTCCAGCTCCCTTGCCTCACTAATCATGTTGCTAACGACTTCATGTCAACTGGAGAACGTGGACACGGATAATTAGGTGATCTTACAAAGGGCTTGCTGGTTAATTCACAAGGATTTGTGAGGAATGATTGGTGCCCAGAATGGATAGCATAAGAAAACCCACTCTGGGCCGGGGATTTAGCTCCGTGGTTCCGGTGCCTGTCTTGCAAGTGCAAGGACCCGGGTTTGATCCCCGGTTAACCATATACAATACGGGGTATGGAGACTCATGCCAGCAGCAATCAGTACCACATACCACAGTGCCAGGCGTGGTAGCTCACACCTGTAATCCCAGCACTCCAGAGGCAGAGGCAGGAGGATTGCTGTGATGTACGTTTGAAGCTGAGCTCAGGGCCAGCCTGAACTACAAAGTCAGACCCTGTCTCAAAAAAAAAAAAAAAAAGAAAACCCACTCTTAGAGAATTATTTCTTTATTCATTTACCATTATTTGCACTTTCACCCACACTCTACACTGTACATATGGATGTTTGGGGTTGGGGGGGGTTGGGG
>PVIR01010223.1:0-50682 GCA_004026965.1 Petromus typicus
ATGTCCCTGTTGCTTAGAATTGCTTTGGCTATTCTAGGTCTTTTGTGGTTCCAGATGAAAGTTTGAATTTTTTTCTCTAGATCTGTGAAATATGCTGTTGGGATTTGAATCGGCATTGCGTTGAATGTGTAGAGTAGTTTTGGGAGTATAGCCATTTTGACAATATTGGTTCTTCCTACCCAGGAGCAAGGTATGTCATCTCACTCCACACAGAATGGCTGCCATTTCAGAATCAGCCAACAGCAAATGTTGGCGAGGCTGCAGAGAAGAACGAACACTTCTCCCCTGTTGGTGGGACTGTAGACTCATACAACCCCTGTGGAAATCAGTTTGGAGAATCCTCAAAAAGCTAGGCTTGACAGTCCCATTTGACCCAGTCATTGCCCTGCTAGGTATATACACACAAGAATTAAGACTCATATCACAGTGACATATGTGCACCCATGTTTATAGCAGCCCAATTTGTGATTGCTACATCTTGGAAACAACCCAAGTGTCCATCCACTGGAGACTGGATAAAAAAGCTGTGGTTCTTCTACAGAATGGAGTATTACTCTGCCATAAAAAATGATAAGTTTAAATCATTTCTACTTAAATGAACATACCTTGAGGATATCCTCATAAGTGAAATGAATAGGGCACAGATAGGTACATATCGCATCTTTTCTCTGGTATGAGAAAATAAAGATGTAAATGACTCCTAGCATTGTATGTTATATATTGTGCAATAGAAAATGCTCTATGTAAAATAGGGTGAAAGGGGAAAATGTTGAGATTGTAACAAAAAAGTAAGGAAACAAATTTTATGTATATGGGGGGGAGGTGGTAGGTTGGGTAGGGCTATGGGAAAAAATGAGAATTAAGTTGTGTCTTATACTGGTACAAATCCCCATTATGGAGTGCAATCATGATGTGTATATTTAATGTAACAATAAAGATTAAAAAAATCATCAAAGTGTAATTGTCAAAGAGGTAAATCTAATCTCAAACAAATATTAACAAGTATTAAAAATTTTAATTCACTGTTTAATGAAAAAAACAGTACAATGTCAAAATTAGTCCAAAAAATCCTAGGAAAGGTGGGTAATGTACCAAAAACAAACTGTTATGATGAAATTACTGGGTTAGATTTAAAACAAGTTAATGCCCAACAGATTCATAAACTGAGGTTATCTGTTCCACTAGACAGAAATTATTTGTATCTCTACCTAACAAAAATCTACAAATTAACCTCTGTCCTACTGAGCTGTCATAGTCCCAGATATACTCAGCCACCTCATCTTTGACAGCCACCTCATGCTTTGACTAAGCACTGCACTGGAAGAATTCTCAGTATTCCAATTCTATTTCCATGTTTAAAATATGTTTTTGACAGTATTGGAGATTAGCTTGTATCGCTCTACAACATCTCTTGAAATGTTCTATTTAAACTAACTGTTGCCCTGCCATCTTGTATATCTTCCCATGTAAGTAGAGCATAGACTAAGAGATAAAGAAGCTCTGCCTTATGCTAGGAGGGAGACTGAAAACGTGATGTCAACAACAGCCTCTCATGCAGGCCTCTTGCACTAAGCCTCCTGTGTGAAGACAGCACTACTGTGTCCTCGGGCTTTGGTGTTCCGTTTGTTTTGGAATAGTCAACACGAAGGGTTCCATGGGTGAGGGTACAATAGCTCTATGGAATAACTACAGCTGTTTTCATCGTAGTATATAAACATACTGACTGGCATGAAAATATGTTCACAATACACTCACAAGTGAATAAAGTAAGCTACTAAGTCATATGCACAGGCGTGCCTTTCCGTGTACGTTTTCCTGCATTCCATTTACAGGGTTTAAAGTTTAAGGTTATCCATTCCTTAACTGTAGACTGCATACAGTAAGACGACAGTTGGAAAAGGAGAAAGAGTAATGTCACTAGGAGAAACCTGACAAACACTCCATTTCCCATATGATTAAGGTCAACAGTCTACCATGGTGGGACAAGATGGTACTACATCTCTGTGGTCTCCTCCCCCAAATCCAGAAGTCCAGTCTGATCCTGAGAAAGCCAGGAGACAAATTCCATGAGAGCTATTCAACAAAGAAATTGTCCTTTCCTCTTCAAAATATTGATGGTCATCCAAAACAAGGTCAATCCTCAGAAAAAGTAACTTTTAAGAGGACCCTAAGGAACAAATGTCATGTAGCATTCTGAAACAAAAAGGTCATTGAAGGAGCCAGGGATTTAGCTGACGTGGCATTGCACCTACCAAGCACAATGGCCTGAGTTTGATTCCCAGTGCTGCAAAAAGAAAAGAAATAAGGCTAAAAACTAGGAAAATATGAATGGAGTATAGACTTTAATAATAATCAAAACTGATTAATCATAAAACTTACCATGAGGCAGTAAAACATTATTAATAAGAGAATTCAGGTGGGAAGGCTTGAGGTATATTGGAACTCTAATTGCTGTTGAAATAAACCACTCTTTTAAAGAAAAATATTTATTCAATTTTTTTTGGTTTATAATTCTCACTTTTTCATCACTTCAATTTCTTTAAAATTTCTTATTCATTTATGTTTCCCATTCACAAAAGAAGTCATATTCTATGAAGTTAGTCTTGTCTATATTTCCAAAGCCGTATCCTCAACTTGTGAATTTTTCCCACTCAGAAAGAACAATGCTTTGCTATGCATCGTGCCACAGATTTCTCCAATCTGTCTCTAATCATTCACTTTAAGAGAAATATCTGCATAAATATGAAAAATTGTAATGTTGACATAATGACATTTAAAATTCTTCAAAGGGCCCACATGATTGATTTCTTATCACATAAACTATCTTCTGTAACACTTTATTTTATGAATACCACCCTGATGTGGTATAACCATTGATGTTAAATCAATGAAGTTTTATTGGTAAAGAGAAAAATGATAAAAAATATTAAATACAGACCCTGATATATAAAAGCCTTCCAGCAGTATCTTGTGTGACAGAAAACTCTAACAGGCAGTTGGGGAGTCAGAGCTGATTTGTGCCCTAACCTTCATTCCAAACTTTCTTTGAAATCAAAGTATGTTTGTGTCAATTTACCTGACATATAAACAGTATGATATGTGTGTGCAAATTAATTTAAACCTATATCCCTAGAGTAGCTTATTAGTGGCCAGAAGACTCCAATTAGAGACCTACAGAACAGTTGTCTATTAAGCCCTTTGAATGCTCCTATTAAAATCACTTCCAGAACAGAATTTGTTAATTAACATAGAAAAAGAACTTTCATTGGTGATATAAGTGGAGTTAAATGTTGTGATGGTTCAGCTTCATTTTCAACTAGATTGGCTTGGGAGCTATGTGGATGATCAATAAAACAATCTGAGTGTATCTGAGTGGTCCCAGAGGCCTGACCTTGGGCCTCTGTCTGTCTGGTCCCTGGCTCCTTTTCCATCACTCCTTTCTCGCCCTGCTTTCCAGACACCATGACCCAAGCAGTTTTGCTCCACCCCACTCTTCAGCCCTGATATTCCTGCCTTGCAGCCAGCCAGTCAACCATAGGCTCAAACTTTCAAAAACGCGAGCTGAATAAACTGTTTCCTCCTTTAGGTTGTGGATCACAACAAAGGGAGAGCTAATCAGATGACAGTCTAGCTGGATTAAGTTTATGACATAAAATCTACAAACATGAATGAACTAAGCATAAAGTCCTGCATATCCAACATGTGAAGCCTACGGCACAACTAGATATGGAATCCTCTGGCATAGTCAGCTCACAGATCTGGCACATTAGCTGGCCCACTGAGGTAGGGAAGCGCTGTTTGTGTTCACAGAAAAGTGAACTTAAAAAATTTTTTTTCATTCAAATCTTTATTGGTACATTATAAATACACAGCATCATTGCACTCAACATTGACAGTTTGTATTAGAATATGACATGACTTGATTCTCATTTTTTCCCCTTCCCCATCTACTTGGCAACCCCCAACCCCTACATACATAAGCTTTTTTCCTTCACATTATTTTGCCCCTCTTTACCTCTATACCCTCTTTCTTCTTAAATATTTTATATTTTACAATATCAACTATATATATTAGAACTTATTTACATCTTCATTTCCTCATACTAGAGAAAAGATATGATATTTACGCAACTGTGACCTATTTATTTCACTTATGAGGATGTCCTGAAGGTACATCCATTTGAGTATGAATGACTCAATCTTTTCATTTTCAAAGGTAAAATAATACTCCATTCTATAAAAGAACAACATCTTTATCCAGTCTCCAGTTGATGGACATTTTTGTTGTTCCCAAGATTTAGTTATCACAAACTAAAAGTTATCACAAATTGAGCTGCTATAAACATGGGTGCACATAAGTTGCTGTGATATGAATCTTTTAATTCTTTTGTGTATATACCTAGCAGAGCAATGGCCAGGTCAAATGAGACCTCTAATCCTAGGTTTTTGAGGAATCGCCACACACAGGGGTTATACAAGTCTACACTCCCACCAACAGTGGAGTCATGCAAAATGAACTTTTATGATAAAAGGACTAACATTCATTGTTGCTATCTGCCAAGCACTGCCCTCAGCTGCCTATCTGCAGAAACTCTGCAGTGTCCCTCAGCCCCCTAAGATGGCAAGCAGGCACAGATGAAGAACAGAGGCACAGAAAAGTCACATAACTTGCTCAAGGTCTCACTCCCACTAGTGAGGACATGCGGGAAGCCCTCCTTAATGCTCAGTACTTTACTCTCTATGTCTTACACTTTGACAGTTTGAAATCCCAACAACTAAAAAAAAAAAAAAAAATCAGGGATTCACTGCTTCAAATGAATTTCAGACAAGACCCCTTCATTGCTGTGCTCTTCTTCACTCTTCTAAGGGAATACTTGATTCCTTTTTATTTTAAATATTGATTTATTTATACAAAACTCCTTGTTTTTCTAGAGCTTATTTGAGTCTCTCAGCAATGTTTCTTTGACCTTTGTAAGTTCTGTCTCCTACATATGTAAGATGAACACTTCAATACTTTTAATAACAATGGTGTGTTAAAAATAATTCAGTACATTATCTAGTACTATCTTTTGGCTTTAGTACTATCACAGTTGGTGTTAGCCATTATCTAGTACTATCTTTTGGCTTTAGTACTATCACAGTTGGTGTTAGCCAGCCCCATCATGTCAGTCTGGAAAGTGACAAGGCGTATGCTCCTCATTACATTTTGGTGTAGTCTTGGAATAACCTGAAGCAGAACAGATCCTGAAAAAGAAGGAATGGCCTTTAAGACATAGTCTATCTAGCACATAGAGAAATCACATAAGGTTATGCTTTGCTGAAAACCTTCCTGAGCAATTTTCAGTTCATGAGCTTTCATAATTTTAAGTTAAATATGCTAAGACATTATTTCCATGTTTTTCTATTTATCCTATTATCTCTACTATCACTGGTTATCTTTTTATCACCTCTTAAATATGTTCTGTAAAGATTTCATGGATATTTTTATAACTGGTATACATCTTTTAGGAAAGCTTTTCTGTCCAAACAATGAGGAAAGTGGACTCTCATCATTGCTAAAGCTACTTTCAACCCAATGGATCTCATTCTGAAAAATCTAGTCTCAGAGATAACTCAGTGTATTTTCCTGATGGCTTCTGAGCTCATCATAACATTAATCACCTAAGAAAGAGTGGAATTTCTTTTTTCCAATATAAAAACTCCCTACTAGCCAAATGGAATTTGGTGTCTATGCGGAGAAGTATATAAAACAGAGACAATCTTAACTGACTCCCTCTTGGATGTCCAAGACAGATTGACATCTTACTAAACTGAGTGGGAGGAGGGGAAGGACAGCAAGAGAGAATGAATTTAGGAACGATTTTAGAAAGTATTGGTAAGATCCCCCAAGAAAAAGAATTTTAATCTTCATACTACAGAGAGGGGTACAAGGCCAACTACCTGAGTGCATCAGACCACATTAGAAAACACAGACTATGTGGAACTTTTTCATTGATAAACTGACCTGAAACATCCACAAACTGTGAGTGGTGTTGGGTATTTTTTTTTTTTTTTTTAGCAAAGAGGAAGCAAATAAGACAGATTTTGGTAAGAGAGAAGTAGAATTGTTGCTGGAACTTCACCGGACCATGGGGTTCAGGAGCCTTTGCAACTGGCTTGTGGGAAAAGTTTGGAAAGCTGTGGATACACCAGTTTTAGAATCAGCCTTGAAATCTCTCAAGCGGTACTTGATGGGACATACTGGTAAAGTGGAGAAGACTAGAATGTTGATAGAACTACTCCTGGTAAAAATGAGGCTCAGAAGGTTTCTGCTGGGAAAAAAGTGTGCATAGGCTGCTGGACTCCAGACAATGTGTGTATGCTTTGGCAGAATGTTTGTCAGCATTTTGCTCATATCCAGAGACTTACCTGTGATTGAGATTAAGGGCACAGATTAATTAACCTCACAGAAAAAGCTCAAAATAGTCTAATACTGAAGTAGGTTTTGAGAAGAAATCCCCAGAGCACAGTGTTCCAGAGTGGCCAACAGATCTTGTTCCTCAGGATTAGGTTCATAGTGTTCAGTGACACAGGCTGGACCCTTAACAGCCAAGAGCAAAGGAAGCCTGGCTACCGCTCCGGCTGGCAGCAGACCTTGGTGTCATCCACCTAGCACTGGTTTTAGGTGTGTGGAGAATGCAAGGTTGTGGAATCAAGGAGGCTTTTACCCATATTTCACAGGAAGACCTGAGAGGCCATGCAGTGTCCCTGAGAGAGAGCGGTGTATGAAGCTGCAAGCGTGATGCTGAAGATACAGTGGGACCCCAGATGTTTGAGAAGCCAGGAATGTAGATTATTTGAGAAAAAGCTACAAATACTGTGCAAAGCCCTTCCATGGAAGCTAAACCATCTTTGGTGCCACAGGCACAGAGCCACCCAACCCTTTAGCTTTCAGTCTTTCCACAGACTGCCTTCAATGCTAGACAAAGAACTATGGACTTAATGTTTGCCCTGCTGCATTTCGTACTTCCTTCCGTTCCATTCCTTTCTATCCTCCTATTTGGAATGGGAATGTTTTTCTTGTGCTGTTATATGTTGGAATTGTGTAACTTTGCTTTCACTTACACAGGGCCTTGCAGCTAAAAGTTTGCCTGAAATCTCAGAGGAGAGTTTGGACTTGGAACTTTCAGAAATGTTGAAACTGTCAGGATTTTGGCAACTCTTAAAGGTGAACTAAATGCCTTTTACATGAAAGGATACACATGAGTCTTTTGGAGACCTGGGTTGGATTCTATAGCTTATATCTAGATGTCTCTCCAAAGTTATACACCTCAAACAATCATAGGTAGGGCTTTTCCAAGATGGCTGGATTTGTCATATTGGGCTGGAGACTATGGAAAATGGAAGTTCCACTTGGGGTGTGGGTTGCACCCGTCACTACACCTGACAGAACATAAAATGGCATAGAGAAGCCAGGCTTACTTCTGCTTTGCTGTTGCTTCTGTCTTCTGCCTGTCAAGTCATGAATTTTTTTTCTCTGCTATGCCCCTCTACCATGCCACCATACCTTGCAGCCAGCCAACAATGGACTGAAATCTTTCCTCCTTTAGCATATGGATATGGAGTACTTTGTCCTAGCAATGAGAAGCATAATGAATGTATATATGATATATGTATAATTTCATATATACAAATATATAAGGAAATATATTTTATAGAAATATATCAATACAGTACATACCTGTAATTGTAAATATATTGACATATTATGTATAGATGTATTGTGCATATAAAATATACATATAAACATGTATTATATTATAAAACATACTATGTATAATAAATATATACAAATTTATACATAAATTTTTCATATATACAAATTGGTTTCTAATTGAGTCATATTTTTACATCTTTAAACTTCAAATAATAAAATGTTATAAACAAAGAGTAAAATTTCTATTAGGTTATTAGAATTGTTTCTTTTAATTGATGAAAAATTGCATGTAGTTATGAAATACAGCCAGATATATAGCTATATATAAAATATATAATCAAACCAGAATATACAGCACATTCATCACCTTCAGTGTGATGTATCATTCCTTTGTAGTGAGCACACTTACAATCTTTCCTTTTATTTTATAATTTTACATTGTACTCACTGATTACAAATACAATTACGGAGGGACATGAAGTTGAAAATCTCAGGCACAGCATATATTTCACCAGTTAAGAAGTTGAATTTCTGCACTAAAGCTAAAGAGCTAACACTTTGTATAAATGTCATATGAACCATTTCCTTTTATTTGAAACAAATTGCAATTAGATTATGTTAAAATTGTAAACTGGGGTGTCTTTCATGAATATCATTTTTACAGGTGTCAGATAATTTGAAAATTACATAAATCAATATAAAATCTTCCATTGGAATTTTTCAAGTGTCAATGGACAAAATTATAACAATTTAAAAATCTTAATCTGCTTTACTTTTAATTTTTAAATAGATAATATTTATTTATTTATTATTTATTGAGACCGGGTCTCACTTTATAGTTCAGGCTGACCCTGAGCTCAGCCTTGAACTCACAGCAATCCTTCTGCCTCTGCCTCCCAAGTGCTAGCATTACAGGCGTGAGCCACGATGCCCAGCATTGAGGTATGTGGGACTGATTGCTGGTGGTCACAAATCACCACACCTGTAAATCACCACACCCAGCATTGCTGTATGTGGTTACAGGGATCAAACCCAGCCCCTTGCACTTGCAAAGGCAGGCTCCAGAACCACTGAACTAAATCCTCAGCCCAATATTTCATTTTATAAAACAGAATAAATATTCAGATGGTCAGAGCAAAGAAATTGACTTTTAAATTGACTTCACAAAGAGAGAATAGAATGTAGCCTCATCATTGTAGAATTATATTCCTGATAAAATAAAAATAGACAGACTAATAGTGGAAAATCTGATTGTTTAATGTCAGATTGCTGTATTTGGGATTCAAAGTATTAAAGGTATGAGGATCAAAGCCGAGAGGCATCCTTATTATGCTCACTGGCCAGTTAGAAATCTTGGCTATTTGTTTATCCCCCAATTTCTGGAATGGTTAGATAACTTTGTTCACCACTATGATATGGCCCTTTAGCAAGGGTTACTCCACTTTGATTTTTTAAATTGATTTTATTGGTACATTTTATACATATGTTATGATCACATTCAACATTGAGTGTCTGTACACATAAACATCTTGATTCTCATTTTTTCCCTTTTCCCCTGGCCTCCTCACAACTTCCCCACTCCCAATATACAAAAGCTTTGTTTTCTTTTTTTTTTAACCATCAATCAATTTTTAGCATAATCTGTGTAGGCACAGTATAAGAAGTTAGTTCAAAATTGTGGCTTCCTACAATTTTTATTTGACACAATGACAGAACTGTCCACATTTTCCAATTATTTTAAATTAACTGTATTTTATTTTTATATACTCTTTGTATATCCTATGATATATTAGTTAAATTTTAGAAATCAAAATTCATAAGTTGTGAGGTAATATCTATATTTATTTCAAAACCCTTTGAAAAATAGCACAGTGCATTAAACTTGTTATTAAAGACAGAAAAACATATATAATCTCTATCTGACCCATGATTTCAGGAAAATTTCAAGATACTATTTTTCTTTCTTTGATCATCTCTGGAATTACAACACATGAGTCATTACCTTGATATCCTTGACTCACACTGAATGAATATGATCCTCCTTGGGAGATTTGGCTATATAGATCTTAAAATTAGTTTAACACAGTAAGGCATCATATTTTGGATTCTCAACCCATTTATTCCAATGATTGAATTTTTGTGGATTTTGCATGAAATTCACACACTTTACCTAGAAAAATTCAAGGAAGAAGAATTTAAAAAGAACACATTTCACTGTGTTCTACTGTTAGGAGTTTTTCAAAAGTGGATCATGAAGCACTTAATATTTAAGAGGATGCTACATATCATAAAATATAGAATGTATGATAGATATTGTGAAACAGGAAGAAACTGTTCAAAGGGAAAAAGGAAAGGAAAAAGGAGAAAATAAAGAAGGGAAAGAAAAAATTTGATAGTAAAAAAATGGAAACAAAGTTTATATATATAGGGAGTTGGGGTGGTATGGTGGAAAGGGGAAAAGGAAAAGTGAGAATCAAGATATGTCATGTATAGGTACAGATTTTGAACGTGTTCATAATATATATGTAAAATGTTCCAATAAATTCAAAAAATTTAAAGTCTATAGCTGAGGAAAGAAAAATGAATATAAAAGCTTGAAAGATCAGAGGATTTTTTGGCAGATACAAAAACATATTGTTCAATATAAAATATTGAAGCATAGTAGTGCATTCCTAAAATCCCAGCCCTCTGGCCAAGAGGATTACCGCAAGTTTGAGACCAGCATGGGCTACACAGTGATTTCAAGGCCAACCTGAATAACACAGAAAGACCTTGTATGAAAAAAAAAATGAAAATATAGAAATCGATGTTACTAAAATGTTACTAATATTTGTATGCTAAAATACATATGTCGTCTTTTAATTAAGGATGTTACTATAGATGGTGTACAGAATTTTGAAGGCTGAGATATGTGCATTTTATCTCACAGAAAAGCAAGTTTTTGTCTTCCTCTTGGTAGCTGACAACCACCACAATAAGATAGAAGCAGCTAAAAGCCTTCACTGTCTTAAAAATTTAGGTTATCAGCTGATAGAATGCAAAGGCTTTCAAATTGAAAGCTGATGAAAAACAATTTATCCAAACTACCCATCAGTAAGCAATTATGTGCCATCAGTACACTATATAATTTTTAAAACAAAGTAATTTGCAAATCCTTGTATCAATGCGGTTTGACAACAAGAAGAAATACATAGTAATCTTTAGAGTTCACTCCTGTGGTTTTATAGTTTGTATTAACATTGTGTTTTCATCTTAGCACTACGCTATTGCTATTAAATAACTAATTATGTTGATTGTGTTAGCAGATTAGAATCCTGTAAGACATAAAATACACTACAATATTATAGAGTGTAAAAGAAAGGAAGTGATATTTTTAAGTAAAGACTTAGAATTGAAATATCCTCATAATAGAATAGGCTTAGAAATATCCCATGGTAGGTATTCTTGGGAGGTAAGATTATCTCATTCCTTTAAGAAAATATTTTAAATGAAACAAAATGAACAAAACCCTGTTTTCCAGGTCTATGGACTGACTGTCCCAGGAACAATGTTACTCCCAGAAAACACCGTAGAAGAAGGTCTGGAATCAGTATTATTCCTCTAGGACTTCTTAGAGAAATGTCTGGTGTTGTGGGCAGGCCGGAAAGCTCGAGGGTGACTGGAAAGCCTCTTAATTGTGCCAAAAAATGAAAAAGTTTTCAAGATTTTTGGTGTCATGTCAGATTTTTACTAAAGCCAATCTAAATGGGGGTCCCTGTAGCTGTGGTTGTGATCTTCTGAACATTAGAAGGAAAAAGCAGGCTGAAGTTGACTGTCATATATTAAATCTGGAGAGTGATAAATCCATCGCAATGTATGGAAAAGAAAAAGCTAATGTCAAATTATCTACTAGAGACAAATATACAAAATATATTTCTATTGGTTTTACATTCAATCAAAATGATCTTATTGAATCATGTATTATATAGATGAGGAATACAGAAATAAATGCATCAGTTAGAAAGCAGTTCGAGAAATGTCAGCAGAAATACTTCTGCATAAAATGTGACCTGAAGTCAGACACAGCCATATAAAATTTGCACAACTTAATTAAAATCATGTTAAATGTTCCAGGGAATTATATGGCCAGAAGAATGTAAAAGAAAGCAAGATCCCACTATGTCCTAATAATACACATTTCTCAAGATATCAGAGGAAAGGAGCTGACTTGGGTGACAGTTAAACACTTTTATAACAAATAAGAAAAATTTGGCGCTAGGAATAATGAGAACACAGGGAAACTGACCATAGGATGTCCTGCCTTGTAGTTATACAGTAAGTGACATACCAGTTGTAAATGGATCAGAACATTCCATGAACAGAACATCTGGAAGGTGTTATGCTCTACAAGAAATTCTAGAGGAAACACAAGAAGACATAGGTCAGACAAACTAGGAACGACAGCATAAACTGGTTAATCTGCAGAGCTAATCGTGGCTACAAAATTTTCTCTTTTTTTTCATATTTGTACTTGCAGTTTGCTGCTGCACACTAAGAAGATCTTTCTTACCCATTGCTCATCATGTCATTCTCCAAATGTGTCTTACAGTGAACATTAATAGTGCCTTTAAAAGGCAGGACTAAAACCAAGTCTGGCAGTGGCACACATCTGTAATCCCAGCACTCAAAAGGCTGAAGCAGAAGGGTGGCAAGTTCAAGCCCAGATTGGATGGCTTAGTGACTTAGACCTTGTTTCAAAATAAAAAGTGGGAAATGGTCAAGGGCTGCACCTGGGACTCAGTCCCTAGTACTGCATTTTTTAAAAAGACAGAGCTGAGGCTAAAACAAATAGGCATAAATTTGTGAATTTTTAAATCCAAAAAAAAAGAGCATAATGATAAAAATTAGTCTCTCTATACTCAACAAAAATGTATATGTAGTACATGTTCCAATATTTTAAAATCTTAATTTAAAAACAAAAACTTAATTTTTCCTTCATGGAACAAACTTCATCAACCCTTCAGTGTCCATATTGCTCTCTGATCTTCTGAAATACATATCATGACTTTAATTCTTTTCAAAGTATACCTGAATTTTTGAGACCTATACTTATTTGTTATCTCCCCTTGTTTAAAACATGTATATTAAAATTTAACATTCATATTTAACAATAACATTCATAATTTACTGCTAATATTCCCATTTTCAAAATATAAATTGAAATCCTACAATTTGAAGTGTCTGACTTCTGACTGACAAATGCTTCCTTCTTTCTCACCAAATGAAAAATTTTAAATAAATAACAAAATCTAGAGTTCCAAAAGCTAGACATGAAATCCTTTCCTTTAATTTATGAGAAAGCTTAGGAAAAAAACCTCCTACCTCATTGAACAAGGGTCAGATGACAGAGTACGCAGGGTGTTTCCCTCAGCATCAATAAAAGGTTCTACAATGCCTCTTCACTAAGGAGTAAGAGTATACTTGGTAGAGTTTGGCATAAAAATTTTCACTGTAACTTTCCTCTGGCACAAAGCTTTTGATATTTTCTATAGAATTAATGTCCAAACATCTCTGGTCATTACACAAGACTATTATACTATATGAAAATTATCATTCTTAATGATCAGATAAGAATCAATATGCAGAATTCAGACTTTGTACTGTGTACAATGAAGCTGGACAAAATAATATTTTATACTTCATTTGTATGAATTGCAAAATATGCAAGCTAAATTGTGTCATTTTGTTAGAAGTGTATCATTGTCATTTGTTAATAAAACATTTAAATTTTGATCTTGTGATTTCTATTCCTGTAGTGTAAATTTTTAAAAATGCAGATGAATCTGCAAAACCAAACAAATCTAGCTACCTCTCTCTGTGCTGTTGACTAACCTGTACTACCTCATCCAGGTTGTCCAGAAACAGATCCCCCTATCATACCTTTGCCTCAGAGTACTGTGGCAAAGCACAAACAAGAGGAGCAGGTGACAAAGCTTAAAAGGTTAAAGACTCATAAATGAGACTATTGTTATTGACATTTTTTCTACTGGAAAAGTGATATTCAAAAATACCATCCATTTCTTTGGGGATGTGTATATTTTACAAACACTTGCAAAGCCTTCTGTGTTCCAAGCACTGTCATTAGCAATTAGTGAATAACTATTCATTTAATCCACAACTCATGAAGTAGGTATCTTTATGTTTCTTATCTTTACAGATAAGGAAGCAGGCTTGGAGACTTGCCTAAGGTCACATAGATATTTAAAGCCTAGTAGTACAGTATAACCCCAGGAAGCCACTGTACAGTGACACTACAGGGAAGCAAAGCATGCTGCAGTTTCTGTTCATTATTTATTTATTTGTCACTTTTAGTAGTTATATGAACTATTGTTCATCACAGGAGGGGAGACATCAGCTTTTCTGAAGACCTGAAGTTGTTGTTTTCTATGGAAAGGTAAAGGGAGTTACACTTTAAAAAAAAAAAAAAAAAAAGTCAAGGTTTCAGATCAATTCTCTTTCAGGAAATAACAATAAAACAATCACTTGCACAGGATATGGGAGTAGAGAGGGAAAGTTCTGGAGTTAGATTTCCAGACAGTTTAGCAGTGATAGATCTTTTAGGGATTTGGATTTTGATGGATTTTATATTCTGTGGTGATAAGTACGAAGGTCAAAAGAGAGTTTAGTGATTTCCTTCCCTGAGATGTGCTGCTGACTCTCGGTTTCAATTCCCCTAGAGCCTCCCTGTTCCACATGGGAGAAAAGAAAAAAAACCAGGCAGAAATTAGAATAGCATTTCTCACATGATAAAATCCTCATGGTCTTTTATTTTTGCTTTTCCTCTTCCTAATCAGAAAATAGTAATTTTCTACTGATACAAAATAAGGAAACCAGCTTCCCAAGCAGCCATTCTGTGGCACCTGCTGATCAGACGTTTAGAGAAATTTAGTAACAAGACGTCTAGTTTTTGCCACTGGCAACAGTTTCACTTTACATACATTTCAAGAAGACAGTCTTTAAGAAATGATACTACAATAGAGCTTTTTCACAGTAGTTTTTAAGAGAAAAAAATTTGAACACAGAAGCAAGAGCAAAGAGTAATTTTATCATTACACACATCCGTGTTCGAAGCAGACGCGTGGCACGTGCCAGGTCCGGTGCTCACCAGAGGAGCCCAAGGCCCGCGTCGTAGCAGACTCCATCACACAGCAGTGGTGGAAATAAGCCGAGGAGTAAATAATGTGTCTTGTAGTCTGACACGGGCGTGTAAAATATTATAGAAACGCTGCAGGTGAACAGCTTCGTCACTTTGGGAAACACTAATGAGATGACCTTTCGTGTTGCCTTGAAGGGCAGTAGAAATTTAATAGGTAGACAGAGAGACAGAAGGTATCGATATTTCAAGGAGCGGGAACACAACAAAGAGTACAGAGGAAGAAAAGGCAATAATTTGTTTATCAGTCTTGGTTGCTGGAAAAAAGCACCAGAGTGTGGAGGCTGGTTAGGAAAATCGGGCTGAAGATTAGTGAGCACTGCCTTCTGAAGATCTTCTTGGGTGTTTTAGAGTCCACTTTCTTTTTTTTTAGGTTTTTTGAGACAGGGTCTTGCTTTGTACTTCAGGCTGGCCCTGAGCTCAGCCTCCAATTCACATCACAGCAATCCTCTTGCCTCTGCCTCCTGAGTGCTAGGATTACAGGCATGAGCCACCAAGCCCAGCACTGTGGTATGTGGTACTGGTTGCTTCTGGGTGTGATTCTCCACGCCCAGTATTGTATGTGGTTATCTGGTAATCGAACCCGGGCCCTTTGCTCTTGCAAAACAGGCACTGGAACCACTGAGCTAAATCCCCGGCCCAGAGTCCACATTTTATAGTAGGCAAATAGGAAGATTTTATGTTTAAAAGTATGCAAAATAACATGTTGAAATGTGAAGTTTCACAGATCACTGTAACTACAGTGAGGATGTGAGAGTAATGAAAAAAAAAAAAAAAAGAAAGAGAAAATAAGAAAGGAAGTGTTAGTCATCCTGGTAATTGGTACTAAGGGAGTAACCCGGGAGATCAAGATGAATCTGGCCACATTCTGTGATGTGGAATCATGGAGTTAATAACCACTGGGCCCCTGAGAGGAGAGGGAGGATGACACACAGAGTTGTGGTTCGGATAACTTCCACCACTAGCTGGCTACAGATTATAGAAAGAGAGAGATTTACACAAAGAGTTCAAAACACACCCAGTATTTATATGCCATGAGAAAAGGAATGTGACAGGCAACTGAATCAGAGTCCCTGAAGAGGATGTTTGAAAGAAAAGCCCACAAAGAGGCAGGAGTAAGTGGCAGTGTCAGAAGTGGTGAGACTCACAGACTGACAGCAGCAAGACACTGAGTCTTTGGCAGTCATGAGGTGACAGAAGCCACAGGACATCAACAACCGTGAGGCCGAAAGGAGAATGCAGAGAAGTTAACAGGCTGAGATGGGAACAATGAAAGCAGACATGAGGCTCCAGGTCATTGCCAGGAGGAGCCCCTCAGAGTATTCTGCTGCTTCTGAGGGCACAGCTCCAAGAACTGCCACTGAGGCCCCAGGAATGCTGAGGGTCAACTGGAGGACAACCATATCACTGTTCTGGGTTGTCCAGGGCCACATGATGTCCGTTGTCCTTCCACTGTCCCATGTATCCTGACAACAAATCTCTACCAGTCGAAACATGAGCTCATCACTATGTGTTGAAAAAACAAAAACCAACAAAACAGTGAATAATATCTGAGAGTTTCAGAACAATTAAGTGCTTCAAAACTAACTTATTTTTTGTTGTTGTTGTTGTTTTTAATACATTTCTTTATGCCTTGTTTGGCTTTTATGGAAACATCACCAAAAACACAATCAAACTATGCTGATTTACATTATACCCACAGCATTGAAAGTATTTGCCAAGCCCTTTTAGAAATATGAAGTAATAATGAGATGCCATTCAAGGACTACACTCTTATTCAGAAATAATTTCTAAAAATCTCATGTCTTCATCATATAAATACACATGCTATCAAAGAACTTTCCACGCACAAAAAGTATCTTTCACACATTGTACATGGCTTATGAAAGTTTTACCATAAATTGTCATCCTCTTCTTCTCCATTTAATGAAGTACTTGTTATAGGAGAGTACATATGATGTGATTTCTTCAATAAATAGGTCAAGAGAGAAAAAACAAGAAACCCATCGATTATGAGGGATTAAAAATCACACTAATCAAAATTTATTGCTTTCTGATTTAAATAACCTAGTTCAAATAAAAAACTACTAGGTCTATGGGACACTGGATTTCAATAAAGAAATAAATGTTAATTGCATTAATTGTGGTAATATTGTATGAATATGTGTTTTAAAAATCCTTACCTTTCACAAATACATATTAATACCCAGGATTTGCCTCAAAATAATACAGGTGAGAAAAAAAATGAGAATTAAGTTGTGTCATATACTCGTACAAATTTTCATTATTGAGTGCAATCATAATGTGTATATGTAATGTACCAATAAATATTTCAATAAAAAATAATACAGGTGAGGGAAAATAGATGGTTACAAACACTGTGTGAAACAAGATGATTGGCTTTGAGATGATTTGTTGAAGTTAAATATGGATGTATTTATGATTCTGATTCTTTTTCATATAGTTTGAATTTTCTCATAAAAACTTTAAAAAGCAGCGAAGAGTTTGAGCACCTACACTTTTAAATCTTTCATACTATATAGAATAAGCAAAATAATCAGCATCAAAGTTCTTTGTGTGTGTGTGTGTGTGTGTGTGTGTGAGAGAGAGAGAGAGAACACATAAAATCTTCTGTGAGATTATGTACTTTATTTTGTATATAGTGAGACTACATGTAATTCTTTGTGAAAATTAATGTAAGGGTACAAACAACCATAAGTATAAGGAGGGTGGAATGTAAAACATTAGACACGTTAAGATGAAATAGTGAGAAAAACAAGACCTGATTATGCTTTATGATATTCTCAAAACTTTCACTAAACTGGTATATATAATTCTGTCTTCAAAGGTAGGAGGCATCTAACAAGCAAAATGCCTGGCAGGATATTATTCTCTGATCAAGAGAGAGGGTGAGAAGAAATCCAGTAGCACAAGAATGTTAAATGAGAGGTAAGCCTGGAGCAATGAATTACGATCAGTCAAAAGAGGCCCTGGATGCTGCATGAGACTCCAGACTGCAGATGGGAGAGTTCCATCAAAGACTTCTGAGCAGGGAGATTATCTGATTTCTGGCAACAGAACAATTGGGCTGAAGTGAAGTTTTGGTTGCAGGAAGATCAGTTAAGCAGATATCTCAAAAGTCTGATGACTAACCAAATGCCTAAGGAGATGAGGGCAGAAAAGATCTAAGAAACCCCCCTCCCATTTTTCCTGGAAGGGGTACTTTCCTGGGTGGGCCGGAGAGGATGGTGTTACCAAACACCAGCATGGCGGGTGTGCAAGACAAAGCTCAAAGGAAAAGCAAAAAAAGACAGAATAATTGATGTGAGGATGTGAGGAGCTTCCAGGGAACT
The DNA here is from genome assembly GCA_004026965.1 of Petromus typicus. NCBI lineage: Eukaryota > Metazoa > Chordata > Mammalia > Rodentia > Petromuridae > Petromus > Petromus typicus. Next base: position 18,242 of record PVIR01010223.1, read on the forward strand.
ACCACATAAATACTTTCAGGTGAAGTGTGGAGCCAGAATCAGGTAAATGATGAAAACCAGAAATCTTACCCTAGAAAGTCTCAAAAGGGAAGCTGCTAAAGCTGATAAGGTATCAGCTGTTCAAAGCAAAGTATACAGAGAGTAATTGCTTGTACATACATTAATTATGACCTTACCATTATAAATATTTTTACAGCCATCCATTACAGAAATTCAATATAAAGCTAGATGGAGCAAATCTACAAACAGATGGGAACTTTCCCAAAATATCTGCTATCTCTAATTCATTGATAAAAACTTTAGAGTTTCTAAACTTTGAACTTTTAGACATCTGCAAATGTTTCTTTCTATTTTCAGTCTAGCTCAGAATTTTCAGGCTTGGTGTACGTATTAACTAGCATACAGTGCTACCCTTACAAAGCATCACATACCTTATTTGATGGACCATTTAAAGGGTTTTAAAGGGCAATTTTGACTACATTTTGCCTTTGTGCTGATTTCAGAACCTAATTTTTATGTCCAATACAGTAATATTGAATATTTTCCAGGAACATAATACTGTACCAAGAACCTAAATTCTACTGAAATGTATTTTTATTGGTGTCATAACAGATTTCAAGTACAATTTTCTATTTAAAGCCCCTAGTCGATACTATGGGAAAGTTTACTCAAGTGGGCTCCTCAGACCCACCCAACTCAGGAGGCCCAGGACCCAGGCTGGATCAGTTTAAGAGTGTGGCCACGGGTAGGATGCTTGGTAATGCCTACATGTTTACAAGTTAAGTAAAATAAGAGGGAGGAGTGAATGAAAGGAAGAATCCTTTGAAATTCCTTCAGGATTCTCCTTAGAGCTCATGAAATTCTTCTTCCTATCTCCCTTTATTATACATCCCTTTCTGAAGTGTCCTCTGGATGTGGTTCCTTGACCTCTAAGTCCACCTTCCTACATCTACGCTGAGGTCTGTACAGTTGTGTGGGCTCCAAAATCCTGACTGAGCTCTAGACAAGCTGTTTTCTTACATATTTCAATAATTATACCTTTGTCTCTAAGCTCATATGAGAAATATCCTTCCCCTCTGAACATTATTTTTAACAGTGCCTGACAAATGTTAGATTAGTAAAAATCCCATTGCAACAAACTCCAAATTAAATAGAATAGAAAACACCATACATGGTCCTGCCTTGAGTGGGGCTGAAGGAACTCACTGCACTGGTTTCTGTCTGTGTCCATGGCTCAGTCAGCAGACACAAGCCAGGTTGAACAGAAATGCCCGAAGTGAGAACTTTATGGTCAACAGGTTTTTAGTGCAAACAGTTTTACAAAGCAGCCTTAGGCAGAAGCGAATATAATTGCGAATAAAAACAATGGGCAGTTTTAAAACAAAAAACCACAATGTCAGGCATAAGAAATGCATTTTTCTTACTTTACTCTGAAAGAATACACTAGGGAGAAATTCAGTAAATAAAACCTGTTGAGAATATGGGCATTCTTGCAGGCTTATTTCCAGTGGGATATTAAAACACACTTCCAGTAATACCTCTATTAATGAAAAGAATGTGTTTCAATGACACACTTACTTGTCAGATATTTCAGAAATGATACAGAAGAAGTACAAAAGATTAAGGTCTAGCTTCAGAACTTCGTGTAGGAGGGCAAAAATATGACATATAGGATAAAAATATGGCAAAGCACCAAAGAAAATAGCATTAAACCTGCTGAAAAATGAAATGGGTCTCTTAAAATTTAGCATAAATGGGTAAGTGAGGAGAAATCACACTCCCTCCATCGCTGATTGACTGAATGACGGATGCTATGGTGGAATCCAGGGACTTGTACACACTAAGGGCCATACCTCCACACGCTCTCCCATTTCCAATACCCATAACTCAGTTTCATTTTCATGGCTTTAAACTGTGGCTTGTGTCTATCATAGTTCTGCTTCCCAGGGTCTTGGCATCCTTTGTCGTAGAAACCAAATATTTCCCTTTAAAGTTGGTATAAAAGTATAAACAAGTTTGTAGAAAGAAATACAATTTAGTGTAATACAGTTATTAAATATACTCAAGGCAAAAGCTTAAACAAATGTTCACAAATGATGTGAACGAGGAGGGGAAACCGCGAAAGAGATGCCTGGTTTTCAGAGCAAATATTGTACAGTTTCAGCCAAAGGAAACCAAGAAAAGGTTAGGATAGTAAGAAATAAATATTGCAAGAGAGATGCTTATCTGTATTTCTAATTTTTTTTATTTTCAAATATTGGTTATTAACTCATTGAAGCAAGTAAAACTAAGTACCATGAGGGCAAACAACATGGTTTCGCTGGCTGAACTCAGGACTGAGATTCAGACTATGGAACTTTATCAGCAACAAGTACTGGGTCACCAGGAGAGTGATAACATGCTCTCCTGTTCTGTGGGGAGTGAAGCAGCAGCGAAGGCACTGACTTGAAGGGACTAAAAACCAAAAGAAGGTGAGGTGTAATTTGAAGGCCTCCCAGTTGTACTCATGTCAGCCTTGACTATTGTTATTTAGGCAGAAGTGAGAGCTGTGGAAAGGCATTTGTCAAGCCGAACCACAGACAAACTCCTGCTTCCCATAGTTTTAACACTGCCAGCTTTGTCATAAAAACAGTAATTCTCAGAGTTGTCACTAATCAAAGTAACACTGTATATGTTTTCAGCGTAAATTGTACCAATGAGTCACACTAAGTTCCTATATGCAGGTGATGCTTGCAAGAAGTGGCAGAATGAGGATGGCTTTGTATTCTTCAGCCCGAATATCAACAAGAGCCTAAGACACCCAAGAAGGAGGTGTCTTCAGGAATTAAATCGCAATCTGCAATGCAGCGATAATCTGTTGTAGAGCTTTGGGCCCGAAGCCTGCTGCAAATTGTCAGTTGGATGTGATATTAACACATCAGCTCTCAAGGTCACCAGAATACATTACAGAAGTTTCTTTTACTGTTATTAGATGGAGAAATATGGAAATAACTGGCACACACAGCTGACGTTAAGTGAAAAAATTTAACACCTAATATGAATTTATTTTCAGAAAAGAGGTGATCTCAGTAAGAATCTTAAGCTTTCATGGAACAGCAGGAATCCCTGAAAGCACACATGTATTTAAATAAAAGGGACAGGGACAGGACTGTGACTCAGGGGTACTGGTGCCTGTCTTACAAGGGCAAGGTCACAAGTCTCTTTCCCAGTACAAAAAAAATGAGTAAATAAATAAACAAATGGAACCTAGATAGGTTTATAAGTATGTGGATAAGGAATTTATAGTGTGCATGGGAAAGATTTCTCTTTCAGAAAGTAGAAACATTTGTAAGGTTTCACTAGGAATTTTTAAAAGCTGCTAATGCTTGCTGACATGCTTTTTGCACTCTGTTGTAAATTTATTTTCTATATAAATAAATATTATCTCATTACCAACCATTTCCATTACAATCTAGCAGACCATGAAATAGGCTTTGGAAGATCAAGAAATACACTTAGGTCCAGAAAAAAAATAATAAAACAAAACAAAAAAACCCCATCGTTTTGGCTTCTAGCAGGAACGCATGGAAAAAATAAAACTTTACATAACAGTTTGGAGAACATACACTATATAATCCTTTTCAGTCAAAAGCAGCTCTAAAAAGAGAAGCAGATTACTCAGAATGCTGGGAAATAAATCAGTTTCTATTTATACTTCCATCTTTGTCTACCTTTCTAGTATTTCTAACTCTTGAAGTTTTTCAGCAATCCATCTTTCAAAAGGCATATTTTTTCTAGTGCAAAAATAACACAAGGACCCATCTTGGAATTTGAATCTACTAAGTTAAACACTAAGTGAGTGGCCAATCTACTCCCCTACTTATTCTAAATGCATAACAACTTCCAAGTATAATGTCACTGAGAGTATTATAAAATTCAAAAGCTGTATCTTATTTTCTTCCTGAAATGTTACTAAAATACTAATGAATTCAGTGTACATTCCCACTGATTAGGCAAATGATGCCTAATAACAACCTCAGCAAATGCACAGAGTCAGTTTTGCTTAAAGGCACTAATTTATACTTCAATTGCATAAATTGTGGCCACTTCCATGTAAATATATCAGACAATCCATGTGCCCAGAGTCCAAAGTTGAAAAGGAATATGCAAGTATATTTCCAAAGCAATTTTAAAGTCATAGTTTGGCCCAGAATTGAAAGTGAGTGGGAAATATAACAACACAAATTCTGCAGTACAAATCCTCCTGCCATGTCTAAAACCTGGAAAAATCCCAGGCACCTCTGCGAGAGCCTGGCACAGCTGGAGCAGTCAATTTTGATTGGCAGAAAGCAAGGTCTAAGAGGCACTGCAAAGCACACAGAAGCACATTTGTGTTCCATGTCCTGAGGGTCCCAGAGAAGAGGCAGTGTGCGGCCCCGGGGGCTGATACAGCAAAAACCTTCCTAGTTCTGAAACAGGAATAAAGCATATTAATATTGTACTTAGTAGAACATGAAAATTTTAAAAATACTTTGAGTTTATACTTAAGAGAAAATTAATCATCAGTAAAAGTCGTCTGGTGTGTTATAGTTATTTCTATTTCTCTTGATAGGATCTGATCTGAAGGAGTCATATTTCAAAGTCAAGGGCATTAGAAAAGACTTTTAAAATTGTATTTCATTTGGACTTACAGAGAGGAAGCTATTTTCAAATATGTAACCATTCTTCAGTATCCATTTACAGACAGTGTCAAGGCAACATTTTCAAAACGGTTGGAGCAGAGGCTTGGAAAAGAGGCATGTGGCTAAGCCTCCTTGGCTCAGGACTCGGTCTCAGCGTGACGGTGAAGGGAGGACCACACATCAGGCACCTCCTGATGGGACACATTGCACAGCAGGTGACCTCATTCACAAAGCATTCGTGCCAAAAATGCACAAGCTGAACTCAGTCTCTACTAAAGATTCGACTTCTGATGTGTAGAACAACATGATAGAAGAACAAATTACAGCAGTGCCGCCACCAGGAAACAACTTCAGACAGCAGGATGTTCTATGACACAGTTGTGCTAGTCTAATCAGGTTAACATCCTTCAGAGAAAGGTAGAGTCTGAAGGAGTAACTCAAAATAGAGAAACTAACTGACAACACAATGCCTGGTTTGATGCCCATCGTGGAAGAGAGGAAAAGAGGGTGATGCAGATCAAAAAGGATACATGGATATCAGAGCTAAATGTTATGTATGGCTCTCATCAGTGTATAGAAGACATTTTAGGGATAAGATGAAAAATTTAAATATGGACACAGTAGATCATATAGGTAATTTTAATCATATTTTGGTTAGGATATTAGAATTGTAATCATGTTGGAAATTATGCTCATTTTTAAAGAAATGCCTCATAAGTATTTAGACAAAATATTATGACATCATTTTTTTAAAGTTCAGAAAAAGTAGATGAAGAACATGCCAAAAGTTTTAACAGTTGTAAAATCTAAATTGTAGGTATATGGATGCTTATTATAGCATTTGTTTTAAATTTTTAATAAAAATAAATATAAATAAAAGAAAGTCATTGATTTTTAAAGTCATTTGAAGCAAAATAATGCTACATTGCATTTGTCTTCCTCTCTGATGCCTTAATAAATAATCTTTGATCTTCTTCTTATACTTAATTTTTAACAGTATTCAAGAAAAGCAGAGGTATCTGGTCCTTAATTCAGTAATTTTTTGCAGAACACTAAAGAATACCTCTTCTATTCCACTGAAATACAAATTTAAAAAATTATCTTTATGTGAGCATGCCACTGTCAAATCTAATATTCTGCAAAATTAATCTTTATTAATAACATATATGTGAAAAAATACCACCTGAATTTCCTCCATTGACTCAGTCTCTCTAGCACATGACAAGTCACATAAACCACAGAAGTGCTTTCATCACTTCTTAGAGCCTGATGGTGGAGGCACATGGATATCTTAGAAATACACTGGAAATACAAGAGACCTGGAGAGCAGTTTCTGGGCAGATCCTGAAGATAATACAAAGTAGCACAGTGATGATCAACTGCTCTCAGTCTTAGCTGTGGGGATAGTGTCTGCGGAAGGAAAACTTTCTTTTATTCCATTTCCATTTCTCACTTCCTCATTTAGCTTCTCTTAGTTAATTAATATACTCAACAACACTTACTTAGTTTATCATGTACCAGGAAGTGAGGATTTGTTGGTGAACAAGAAAAATATCTTGTCTGCCTTGCGGAAGTGTAGCTTTTATCTTGTGCTATAATCGCGAAGGTCTCAAAACATGTTTATTAACAGTTTTTGTGAACAATATTAATTCATCTCAACATTCTACAACACACAGTATGTTAATTACAACTGGTGAAACTACTTGGACACATCACCCAAAGACCAGAGTTTGCATCACTCTTGTCATACATCCTGTGGACTTGGACAAATGGAACGCGATCTGTACCTACCCCTGGAGTCACAGAGTATACTTTGTAAGAAATTTCTATCATTGTACTGTTCTAAGATTCTCTGCACTCCATTCATTGAGACTTCCTTCCTCTCTAAACCTTGGCAATCACTTTTTAATCCTTCTCTACATTGTAGCTTTCCCCAATGTCATGTAATGTTAATATATTGTTATATAGTTACAGAGTATAGAGTTAATATAGTTATATATCTTATATAGTTAATAATGTTATATAGTATATAGTTTTTGTGGGAAGCCATGTTTCACTCAGTCATTTGCATCTGAGATCTGTTTCTTTTCACGGTTCGAAAACTCATTTCTTTCATTTTTCTCTATGTGTCTCTGTCTTTCTATTTGTATCTCTCTTTGTGTCTCTGTCTGTCTGTTTGTCTGTCTCTCTCTGTGTTGTATGCAAGGCTTTAAGCACACTCAGTGTTCTAACTCTAAGCTATATCCCCAGCCCCCAAAAGCTCAAGGTATTTTTTAGTAGTGATTAATAATGCAGTTAATCTAGTCATCTACTGAAGGACAGCCTTGTTGCTTCTAAGGTTTGCAGGATTTTATGTGGACCTAAGTTTTCAAAGCTACCACAATTTTCAGTCACTTTTGACCCCAACAAATCCTTTAGAACTATAACTGAGGTCACAAAGATTTATTGTAGGCTTTTCTACAGAGCAGAGTTTCCCAAGGTCATGAATTCCCCAAATAAAAGAGAAATGTCTTAGAAATATAGGTTTGAGGTTAATATTTTATAAGAGAATATATGCTTTTATAAGAGAAATGCTTTGTTTGGACTACTTGACACAAATTGAATGCCTTGCATATTGTCAAAATTCAACTTGAAGAATATTATTAATAAAGATTAATTTTTATTGATCTTCAGTTGATACAAAATGAAGTCTCAATGCCAAATGAAAATGGCAAAGAATCATTTTCTTGAATTATATATTTTTATTCTATCCACTTTTGGCACATATTTTAGCAATGAACATATAAAGAAAAAAGGAGAAAGCAATACAAACAAATACAAAACCTAATTCTCACAAGCCTGAGGCCCTCTGTTCCCTGGGGGGAGAGGAGGGCATGTCAACCGCAGCACTACCAAACAATGCAATTAATTCTAAATCATAAATTTCACTGACGGCTGAATGTCCAATGTGGGCCAAGACAGTTATTTTAAAACAAGAACACATAAACTAAATTCTATTTTCAGTACAATTTCAGGAGTTTAATTGGAATCAGATGAATTATGTTTGGCATTTTTATGAATTTTTATTTATGAAGCTCATGATACTTTCTTTTCTTATAACTAGTACAAATGAAGATAAGAATACTCTATAGAAAAAGTAGTTAATCAAGCCATTAGGCCGATAATAACAATGTCACTACGAGCAGTGTGCGGTTACATAAACCGGCTGAAGAGGCACTAGTGTTAAAGCTGAGAATAGGAGAAAGTAAGAAAAGAGGAAAGAGAACTCAGAAGCTTTGGGAAGTACAAACCTACGCCATTATGGCAACAGCCTACTAAATGAAAATCATGTTCCTTCGCTGTACAGACTTAAAACAGACATCAATCACATTACCCAAATACGAGGACTAATATGTCATCTGCTTCGCAGATCCAGTATCTTTTCTGTGGTATGAGAAAATAAAGATGTTAGTATATATAATAGGCTGGATAGTGGAATGGAAAATATGAGAATTAAGTTGTGTCATATACTGGTACAAATTCTCAATATTGAATGTGATGATGATGTGTATATATAATGTACCAATAAAGATTTGAGTTTTTAAAAAATGTGCTTTAACACTGCTGTTGGCATTTTTAGTGCATGTGGTAGATGTGTATTCTAGAGGTATAGTATAAAGGAAAGGAAAGAAAAGCTTTTGTTTTCTGGCTTCATAAGAGGTGTGTATTAGGTAGTAAAAGTGAGTCACAGCGGGGAGCTTAAGGAAAGAGCAGTGTGAGGTCCCTGAGATATTTTCCATTTATCTGAGTGTATAGTATTTAGCTCAGAGGTTCTGGCGCCTGTCTTGCAAGTGCAAGGACTGGGGTTCGATCCCCGGTAACCACATACCTATACTGGGTGTGGAGACTCACACCCGGCAGCAATCAGTACCACATACCACAGTGCCTGGCATGGTGGCTCACGCCTGTAATTCCAGCACTCGGGAGGCAGAGGCAGGAGGATTGCTGTGATGTGAGTTTGAGGCTGAGCTCAGGGCCAGCCTGAACTACAAAGTGAGACCCTGTCTCAAAAAACCTAAAAAAAAAAAAAAAAATGCCTAGAAATGGGACTGTGTCATCCCCTCTCTTACTTCACATTTGTGACCACAGCAAACACATACAATACAGACAACCTCAAAATCTGTTTATATTAGTGTAAATAGAACAAATATTGACAATTTTTTAGCTTTCTCTGCAAGCATTTTTTAAGATTGTATCTGATGCTGCTTTGCTTTGTATACTAGGGGTAGCAGCACATTGTGGACTGTCTGCAAACTTCGGGCCCTTTTCTCAATGCTCATTTGTATCATGATATCAGTCCCATCTAAGGCTGGGTAAAGTCAAAGTTTCCTCACCTGACTTGACTTTAGCCTCTCATATTCTTCAGATACAATCTGGAGCTTCTTGGTTCAGCATCAACTTTCACATAGCTTAGCTGTCCTTGTTCTCCTCTATGTTTATTCAGCATTAGAGAGTTTATATTTTCTCTGTCCTGAGCATATGCTAAACTTTGCCTGTAACTTTATTCTCCAACCATTAGTTTCTGTGTATCTTCTCTCGCTCCTCACTATGCACCCAGCACAAATTTGATTTACTGATTTGGCCTTTGCTGATTTGAGGGCACTGCCAGAAGACTAGATTGAGTTGATCAGAAGACTACACTGTGGTATATACAGTGTACAGTCTCCAGTAGTTGAATGCTACAAATTAATAATTTATTTAATATTTTAATGCATCTTAATTTTAACTTTATATTCTGAGAAGTAGATTCAGAAGGATGAAAGAAATACCTAAACTCATCCAGCTACTTGAGCTACTTACTATTTAGGCCTGGAGTTTAAATTGTATGTGTATTACTTGCCCTTCTCCAAGAAGGTTTGCTTTGGAGACACTAGTTTAGTCAGTTTAAGTTGGGAAAAGATGTCAGATGGAGTCTGTGAGTAGTGTTTAACCTAAAAACTTCCTTAATCCAATGCCCTGTTCCATTTTGCCCCTTTGTGTTTACTGAAAGAACAAATATCAGCATGAGATATCTAACGGAATTAGTACTAAGGAGCCTACTTTACAAAGTAAACTTATTGAAGTAGGTTTTTAAAGATATCAGAAAAATCAGTTTCAGACATTGACTGTGTCGATGCAGATACATCATGAAAAATGTCTTTAAAGCTCCACTTACTCAAAAATAAAACTGTATCAAAGAATATATAATGATTTTAAAACCATGATAGTAGAGTAATAGGAAGCTAGAATAATGGGAAGCTAGAATTTAGCACTTTGAATGCCAAAACATGACTTCTTCAATTCATTCTTCAAATGGTATGGCGGGGGGGGGTGTGAAGAAGTGTTAACAGGATGCTGTTGAATTGCTTATGCAGTAGTTCTTAAAATGGGCCAGCCCTTGCATACTGTCCTAAAAACTACAGCTTAAATTTTCATGTTATTGCCTCATAGATGTGCTATTGTTTTACAGAAAATTATCATAGTTCATATTCAGTAAGTTCCTGAAATTGACTTGTGTTGATTTTTAAGTCCATCTAATAAATTATATATGTTTTCTATGGTATTTTATGTGCTTGTATTACCAGTGACAGCGAACTGAAGGTTTCTAAGTCTCAATTTATGTTTCATTTGAATAAAAAGGCTTGAGATTAAAAGATGCCCTTCTAATCCTCAACAAATCACAGCATAAAATGCACTAACAAAACCATTTTTTTTCTTTTTTCTGATTAAATATTTCATCACCCTACCACAACATTGCATTGGGTGGATCCTAGAAAACTTAACCCTTCCTCTTTTCTAAAATAATTTTAAGAGAAAAATTTATAATATATTTTAAAATCTTTAGTAAGCATTTTCTTCTTGCATAAGAGTAGCTTTTGTATTCTCATAATGGTTACTCCTTTTGAGTGTTTATCATTTAGATCTTGAGCCATTTTGTTTGTATGCCTGTATGCACCAAACCCTTCTCTTTACACCTATGTAAAATATTTGATTGAATCTTATTACATTTCTTCTATAGTTCAATTATTTTTTAAAAAACTGACCATAGTATATAATTGTAAATTCTAGTACAATGCTTGGGCTGTATTTCCAGTGATGTACAGTTACATTGTGTTCATATTACAAAGCATGGAATGCAAAATGTATCTATCACTTGAAATTATTATACTGTGTACTGTTTTCTCCACCAGACTTCTTATATTGATGATATACAGAATTGCTTTCATTATCTTTACTTGAAACTAGTCAGAATGTAAGAGCTTTTTCTCATAGTATGTTCCTCTATATTCTAATGTGACAAGGTAATACCTGCAAAGCACTTTTAAAGATATGTACTAGGTTAATGTCCAAGATATAGCACTGATGTGGCACCTATGTGTAATGAGGGATCTTTTTTTTTTTTTGCTGATAGAGCTGAGAAAAATGCTGGTCATTTTAATTTATACATAAAATGTATTTAATAATTGCATCAATTTTATTATGACAAGTTCTTCACCTATTAATCTTACTTATCATATTTTCCCAGAGATACCTAGGTATAAATGTATTCCAACTAGTTTCCTTGTATAAGCCCCCATCACAACTCTTGCCACTAAAATGAGATCTATGCATACAGTATTCATAAATAGGAAGAAGTTTTTAAAATTTTTAGGTTGATTTTGTTAAAATTTCCAATACAATAAAAACTTTCATTTGAGCTATGCATACAACAAGAGGGGAAAACTTTTTCTTCTATTGTTTTGTTAACTTGTGCTTCTCTGTATGCTAGGGACATTTCACACATAAGGAATATTCCAGGAATTGCAGGTGCTGGAGAGTGCTTTAGTGCTTTTCTGTTTCCTTAGTGCTAATGTGCTAGATATCTAGGAAAATAATACTTCAGGACCTTCTTGATAAAGACAGTTTCATAAATGGCTGAGTGATATTCACATGTGTTTTGGGGAAGGAAGGAGTGGGTAGATTGGAGGAAGGGCCTCTTCATTGCTAGAGCAATGCAATCAACTGTTGTACTTTCTTACACTTGTACCAATGTCCTTGTGTCCATAAGTGACTGAAGTCTCAAGCTCCAGAAATGTATTGACAAAGTGACTAATAAGCAGTGAGATCATGTTGATTATGAAATTGAAGAATAGAGTCAAGATAGTATGGAAGGGTACTAAATAAGATTACTACTGAATTTCCATACTCCATATGTATAATGAAAATTTTCTAAGCTGCATGTGAAAATAGTCAGAAGGAAAAATTACAATTTTTTGTGATCAAAGTGAAATCAACATACAATAAACTATAAAAACTTACATATAATTTATTAAGTATTATTATGTAAAAGCATCATCAAAATCGAGATATAGCGAACATATCCAACGTCAAGACCCTTAGCATCCTTTTTAATGTCTTTTTCTAATCCATACCTGCCCTTCCCTACTCAGTTCCCAGGCAACCACTACTCTGCTTTCATTATTTTCTAAAATATTCTATACCTGAAATCACTCAAAAGGTGTTTTATAATAGTTTTATGGGGCTGGCATAACAAAAAAGCACAATTTGGATGACTTAAAACAAGAAACATATTCTCTCACAGCTCTGGAAAACACAAGTTTGAAATCAAGGTATCAGCAAGGCCAGGGTCACTTCCATGGCCCTAACAATTATATCTTGCTACTTATAGCTTCTGCTGCTTTCTGACAATTCTTAGAATTCCTTGACTTGTAGCAGCACAGTTTAAATACTAAAAACTCTGTTTTATCTATTCATAGGCTTCCTCCTTTTACTTTCTATGTAGTATTTTTAAATTTTCCACACCTTATAAGAATAGTAGTACCTGTAGTTAGGACCTATTCCAACTTAATCTAACTTCACTTCAACTTCATTACTTTTACAATGAGCATATTTCCAAAAAAAAAAATCACATTCACACTTGATTGGGTTAGAACTACAATATCTTTTTGAAGGACACAATATGAGCCACAGTAGGATTAATAGTTATTGTTTTATTTCTTTTTAACTGCCTTTTAGTTCTCTCAGAAGTCATTTTTAAGTCTATCCAAGTTGTTTCATGTATCAGCCATTCATTATTTCATGTAGAAGACTATTCCATTCTGTGGCTATCTTACAATTTAGAAATTAAGTTGTTGGGCATATGAATTGTTTTCAGTTTGGGACTATTACAAATAAAGTTAGTATGAACATTTTCAAACAAGTATTTGCATAAGCTATTATGTTTCATGGATAAATACCTAGAAGTAGAAAAACTGAAACATAAAACAAATGCATGTTTGATTTTATAAGAAATGATCAAACTGTTTGCCAAAATTACCGTACCACAGGAACAACTTACCTTCAGGTACAGGGAAGTCCCAGTTTACTTAGTTTTAGCCAATCTAATAGGTATACAGCAGGGCCTTCTGTCTTTTAATTCTCATTTCCATGATAAAAAAATAGTGATGAACATTGTTTTATGGGATTATTTTCCCTTTGTATGTCCTCTTTGTGAATTATATTTTCAAAACACTTGTCCTTTTTTCAAAAGTTTATTTTCTTACAGATTTTTGAGCATTAAAAATATAATCTAAATATAAATCCTTTAACATACATGTGCTGTACAAATATTTCCTCCAGGTTATGTGGCTTCTATTTTCTTATTATTTACAGTGGTTTTTGAAGAGCAGAATTTTTTACATGTGATGATGTGCCATTTAGCAGTCTGTTCATTGTTGGCTTTATTTTTATGGCTTGTGTTTTTAGTATTATTTCTAAGAGTTCTTTCTCTATTCTAAGGTCACAAAGATTTTCTCTAATATGTTTTATGACAAGTCTTATAGTTGTAAGTCTGATATTCAGACCAATGACCTGTTTCAGCCTAACTGTATTATATAACATGATTTATGGAATATGTTTCTTTTTGCACATAGATTTCTAGTTGTTCTAGAAACATTTGTTGAAAAAAATCATTCTTTCTTTGATGATTTAACTTTGCAATTTTATCAATGATGACTTTTGCTTCTTAGAAAATAAGTGTACTTTTCCCATTACTTCTGTAAAGTACAATTGAAAACACTTGAAATTTTATACAAAATCAACACAAGATTTCTATGCATGGAGAGCAGAATTCAAAGAGATGACAAGATGGTACATTCTACATGTTTTCTTTTTGCTGTATCTTAGACTTGGAGTTTAAAGGAGCAAATGATGCAGAAATATCCATGGATGCAAACAAGCAGAACAGCACCCATCAAACCTACCTGCTAGACAAAGCATTAGGAAAGTAACACCTAGAGACAAAAGACTTTAGACACCGCTATACTCCACCAAACACAAGAGAAAAGATTATAGCCCTTTCCCCACCCAGATCTGTGAAGTTTATTTGGGAGCCTACACTTCCTCTCTTTTGAGTCTATAAAGAAAGCACAATGTCCTCACCAGGAGAGAGCATAAAAGGCAAGAGAGGAAGCAGCAGAGACAGAGTAGACATATATGTCTAGCATTGATTCTGACAAATCTGCTGTCAAGTTGTCTTCATTCATCTATTTGTGTGTGTGTGTGTGTGTGTGTGTGTGTGTGTGGTGTGTGTTTCTTTTCTCCTTTGGCTGCTTTTAAGGCTTTCCCTGTGTTACTTCTTCCTATCAATTTAATTACAATGATATTGTGTAATTGTCTTCATAATTCCTCTGCATGGAGTTTGTTGAACTTACTGGATCTGTGGCTTTATAAGTTAAACAAGACTGAAAATGACTTGGACATTATTTATTCCAAAATTTTTACACTCCTCTTGTACAGACTCCAGTTGCTTACAGATCAATCTGTCTGATCCTTATTCATAGTTTGCATATGTCCTCTTTTTTCTTATTATGTCTAATTTAGGGTAATATTTATTATGCCCTCACCTGCATTAATCTCACCATTAAAATGTCTAATCTATTGTTTATTCTATTTAGTGTATTTAAAAATTTTAGCCACTGTAGCTCTCCTGAAGTTGACTGGGTTCTTCTAAAGATATTCTCTTTAGGTTTATGAACCTGTATGATATGGTTCTGCTTGTTTTTTCAAGGGACTTCGAAGTCTTTATCTTGACCCAATACTGGGTTGGTTTCTATTAATTTTTATCCTTCTGAATCACATGTCCTCATTTCTTTGGGTTTCTGTTAATGTTGTTAGGTTATCACATATTATGAATTTCATATTAGTAGAGGCTATATATTCTTTTCTTACAACTAGTATTTTAAAGCTTTCTTTTTCATCACAGTTGAGTTACTCAGTCAGTTTCTTCTTTACTAAAACATGGTTTTAAGATTTGTTAGGTGATAAGTATTCATCAGTGGATGAATGGACATGATGAAGGAAGCCAGGTACAGAGAGAAAGATACTGCCTGATGTCACTTACATGTGAAATTTAAGACATCTGAACTCATAAAAGAAAGAGCAGAATGGTAGACAGTGGTGTTTGTGGTTAGAGGATAAGGATTGGTGAGATGTTAGGTGAAGGATTTAAAATGTATATACAGGAGGAATTTGTTCCTATGTATTATATTTCATGATCACAATTAATAAAAATTTATTATATAATTGAAAATTGCTCAAATCATGGCTTTTATGTTGCTAGAGAGAAATCTTTTTACTTTTCATGTTTAATCTACTTTGTTTGGCTCCCCTAATATCAGACACATTGATTAACTTTGTAAGAAAAATACAATATCCTAACACCACTCCTCTGGCTTACCTGAACATGTTCTATCTTTTCAAAGCATCTAATTCAGGTCTTTCAAATGTAAATAGATAACTTAAAATAAATTGTTGCTCCATTAGCCCCTAACAAAAGTCTCTACTAGAAACCCAAGCAAATAGCTAGAGCCACTTCTTCCTTACTAGTCCCCGTTGACTTCCTTTGAGTGTGGGAGACAGTCCTTAAGAGTGAAATGATAATTTGTCACAGATAACTGAGCCTTCCCTCAGAGAGCATGGAGGTATACGATGTGCCTGAGAGCCCTTACTACTATGAGCACATAATCCCCTGAACTATACTGAGATGTCCAAAACTGGCTAAGTCTTGATTTTCCTACCTCACTGAAGGAGATACAGCCAATAAATAGTTTAAGGCCCTCTCCAAATACAGGGCACATTCCCCAAAATACAGGACAACAGAAGTAGAAAAATCATCACTAGAACTTTAATATACCATACAATCTCCTGGTTTCTAGTAGTTTTACTACTGATCTTAGAGTAGTGATTTTGTTTCTCATTGTTTATCCAATAGATATGTACTGTGTACCCTATTATATGTGAAGTAGGCATTTTGCTAGATGGTAGAGACAAAAGAAAATAAATAGAGAGAAAAGGCTTTTAATGCCATGAAAGGCATGAAAAGTAAGAACAAGTAATAAAGAATAAAAAATAGAAGAAAAAAGTCATATGCAAATAAGATAATTTGCTTTAAGGAAAGAAAAGAGCATAAATGTAAAAGAGTGCTTTGAATGTGACGTGGAGGTTCCTCGAGGTAGGATGGTCATAGAATGGGTCTCTGAGGAAGTGATATTTGACCTGACATGAAATATGAGTCCTACAAAGAACCTAAGTAAAAGTCTCTTCCAAATTAAAAGAGCAGGAACAGCAAAGTCAAATCCAATACTCCCTACCAAAATCTCTGGTTCTTTCCTTGAACCTTTGACTTTTTAGATATTATAACTCAGGGACCGTGACTTCCTAACCCGTTTACCCTGATATGCTTATTTTTCCTCCACTTTCCCCTCACCTCCAAAGCTAAGCTCACACTCTAAGTGTTTTCATCAAAGAGTTCAGCATTCCAGGTGCAATCTTCTGGTGATAACCAACACTCCAGAAACCCCATTATTCATATCCTACAAGTCTATGTAGAATTGCCTTTGGATGCCTTTCCAGGAAAAATGGTAGGAAGTACTCTGTTCTGAAAGCACCTTTATAAGAAGAAAACTGAGTCAAGAAGTGGGTAGAAAGCGATGTTTTCCAATTCTGAATTTTCTTTCCCCAAATCTGGCTACCTTTCTGTAGTGAAATATGAGATAATGAAAATACTATTAAAAAATGTATTCTAGCTTAAATGACTCTGTTAACTTGTAAAGAATATTAACTATATCACAGTGACACATGTGCACTCATGTTTATACCAACTCAGTTTGTGATTGCTAAATCTTGGAAACAACCAAAATGTCCATCAACTGGAGACTGGACAAAGAAAATGTGGTTCTTTTATAGAATGGAGTATTACTCTGCCATTAAAAATGTTAAGATTGAGTCACTCATACTCAAATGGATGTACCTTGAGGACATTCTCATAAGTGAAATAAACAGGTCAGAGATATGTAAATATCATATCTTTTCTCTGGTATGAGAAAATTAAGTTGTAAATGAGTTGTAGTATGTATAGTTGATATTGTGAAATAGAAAATATTTAAAAGGAAAGAGGATGTGGGGGTAAATAATGAGGGGAAAAAGAATGTGATAGTAATAAAGAAAAAAGGAAACAAAGATTATCTATATAGGGAGTGGGGGATTGCAGGGTAGGGGGAAAGGGGAAAAATGAGAATGAAGTCATGTCATATTCTGGTACAAACTCTCATTGTTGAATGTGATGATGTGTATTCAAAAATGTACCAATAAAGATTTTTTAAAAAGGAATATTAACTATAATGCTCCTTCCATTTTCTGTTCAGGGCTGGTTCTAAACTATGTATCCTGAAGTATCCTATGATGATGAGTGAACACACCTGGGTGGATTTCTGATTGTAGTTTGTTCCTGACACTGTAGAAGTCTCACTAGACAGTGTATCATTCCTTAGGTCCTAAGGACTTACACTATTTAAAAAATGTAATGGTGGCAGCTTTAGCCTTCAAATTGTTCAACCACGATTTATGTCACATCGTTCATCTAATAACTTTTCTTATGGGTAACATGTTCCTTCTCCTCATTCTGTCATGTTTACATTTATTTCTGCATGTTCTACTTGACATTAGTCTTACTGTTTATTCCCTATAAATACCTTAGCAAACCATCTTATAATATTTGCCTTGCTGTAACCACAAGTTTCAATGGCCTCTTATGACACAAAGTAACCACATTCTATTCTTTGATTAGTAATAATACATGAAATAAGTGTCACAGATCCTTCTCAATATATTCAGGAGGTGCTGTAATGTCTTGAGCTCATCTGCAAATAAATGTGCAAAGGGTAAAATTAGGAATATCACTAAAACTGGGGGGAAAAAAAGAGACAGTGGGAATTATTTCACAAAAAATTAAAATCTGTTCCTAAGGAAAATAGAGTTTCCTAAGAAAGTAAATGCCATTTTAGTTCTAGCCATTAACATTATTATATGGAACAGTTTTACTAGAAAAAAAAATTGTTTAAAACAGCCAATTATTGGAAGATTCAAATAGCTTATAAGTCTTTTATTCTGTAGGACTAAACGATCCTTTGTTACTGTTTCTAAGATAATTGTAATACTGCATCTACACTTGAGGTAATAATGCCTTTCATATTTTAATTAAAAATAAACTGTTTAGACAACTATTGCCTAATGAAAAACTTCTGTTTCATAACAGTGAAATGGAAGTAGACACAAGTTTAATGGTTTGAAAATTCTAGTTATTTGTATCCTAGATAATGGCAGTCATTATGTGTTTAAAGTTTTTTTAAAAAAACATACTTTTAAACATTCTAGAATGTGCTTTCTTTCACTGAATTAAAAAAAAATTATGTATGTTTTTGCCAGGCAGCATTCTAGCAACTGAGGTTAAAAGTTATCAAAATACATGAAAAATCTTGCTTTGGTGGAGGTTACAAATCAATGAGGAGGAGAGGTACAAAGTGGCAGTAAAATAAAAACTCAAAGACATATATGTTCATGTAAAAATCCACAGAAAAAAATTAGACAATGAAGGGGTATACTAATATGCTTGAACCATTTCCACAGGAATCATTCAGATCCAACTTCAAATATAAATATTATAACAAATATTTAAGAGAAGCATGAAATTTAATGAGTTTAGGATGCATTAAAACATGAAGTTACTCATACCAGAGAAAAGATGCGATATGTACTTATACTGGTACAAATCCCCATTATGGAGTGCAATCATGATGTGTATATTTAATGTACCAATAAAGATTAAAAAAAAAAAAACATGAAGTTACTTAAAGATTTAGAAGAAGAGACGCCAGAAGAGCACCCAGGGACTGAGGTTAGCAGCGGGTGGCTCAGGAAACAGTGACTGCACCCCAGCATCTGCGCCAGGTTTGGAGCTTGCTGGCCTCCAGGTCCACGCTGCAAGAGTGCCCAGGGACTGAGTTTAGCAGCGGGCGGCTTGGGAAATGGTGACTGTGCCACTGAATCTGTGCCGGGGTTGGAGCTTACTGGGCTCCGGGCCCACACCCACAGAGCACCAGGGACTGAGGTTAGCAGGTGAGAGTCTGACTTTCTCCACAGCAACTGCAGAAGCACATCCAGTCACCTTGTATTGGTTAGTAGGTGGGCCTGTTGGAACATCAGCCCCTACTATTGCAGCTGCACAGGGCCTACAGCCTACTGGCCTACAGGCCGACTGCACAAGTGAGCCCAGAGACTCAGTATTGGTGAACAGGTGGGCCCATTGGAACCTCAGGCAGTGCCATTGTAGCAGTGCAGGAGCCAGAGCCTTCCTGCCTCTAAAGCAGATGGGAAAAGGTATTCTGATTGTATTGACTGAGTGCCTCATATAGTGTGCCAGAACTAGGGGTTTTTCTTTAGGTCCCAATACAGACTGCAAAGAACAAACGAGGAAACACTGCTATTTTAACTTTCCTAACTATTAGGAGGAAAGTGACTTGCAACAAACAGCACCAGAAAACAGGGCAGGTCATAGATGAGGAAACACTCAAAGTCTCAGATACAAAGATCCTCACCTCCACGTAACACAAGGGGAAGGGAAATAGAGAAATTTGAAGGCCAGTCTCCAGGGCCCTCGGAAATGGTAACCAAAGGAGATCCAGTAAAATGGAAATCAGAACTGATCTCTGAGATGAAAGCAGAGATATTGGACACTGTCAACATGATGATTAATAAAGCTAAAGAGGAAATCATAGAGTTGATAGAAACCAAGATAGCAAAAGCAATGGAACCTTTTAAACACCTACAAGCAGAAGTCC
Source organism: Petromus typicus (assembly GCA_004026965.1). Lineage (NCBI taxonomy): Eukaryota > Metazoa > Chordata > Mammalia > Rodentia > Petromuridae > Petromus > Petromus typicus. The sequence continues at coordinate 38,076 of PVIR01010223.1, forward strand.
AGGAAATTAAGAAAAAGAACAAAAGTTTGCACAATAGAATGAACTTGGCAGAAGACCAAATTTCAGACCTAGAAGACAGGATCTCAACCAATGACCTGGAAAGGCATAATCTATGGAAAAAAGCAAGCGATAATGAAAAGTAAATCCAACAGCTCCTAGATGATTCAAAAAAGAATAACATAAGATTGATTGGAGTCGCTGAGGAAGCAGGAGACAATGCTAAAGACATCAAAAAGCTATTCAGAGATAATGGCAGAAAACATCATAGAAAAAGGTAAAGAATTGGATATACAAATATATGAAGCATACACAACACCACATGCTCATGACATGAAAAAATCTACACCTAGGCATATAATCATAAAAGTCCTAGATATCCAAAAAAAGAATAAAATACTTAAAGCAGCAAGAGAAAAGAAAACAGTTACATTCCAAGGGAAGCCCATCAGGATCACAGCGGACTTCTTAACTCAAACACTCAATGCAAGAAGAGCCTGGAGTGAAGTCTTCCAAGCCCTAAAGGAAAACAACTTCCAACCTAGACTAATGTATCCTGCAAAACTATCCTTCAAAATTGATGGGGAAATAAAATACTTTCATGACAAAGAACACCTGAAAAACTTCACAAATACAAAACCTGTGCTCCAAAACATTTTAAAGAATATCTTGGAGGGGCTGGGGAGTTAGCTCAGTGGTTCCGGCATCTGTCTTGCAAGTGCAAGGACCCGGGTTCAATCCCCAGTAACCACATAACAATACTGGGCATGGAGACTCACCCCAACACCAACCAGTAACACATACCACAGTGCCAGACGTGGTGGCTCATGCCTGTAATCCCAGCACTCAGGAGGCAGAGGCAGGACGATTGCTGTGATGTGAGTTTGAGACTGAGCTCAGGGCCAGCCTGAACCACAAAGCGAGACCCTGTCTCAAAAAACCTAAAAAAAAAAAAAAAAAAAAAAGAATATCTTGGAGAAAAATAAGGAAAGTTACAAATCCATGAGACCTAACCGAGTCAAGCCATAAGACCAAACAAGAAACTGATGGGGAAAGGTCAAAAGTAGAATAACACAGCCAAGAATAGGCAAACATGGCAACACTAAATTTACCTATATCAGTCATAACCATTAATGTCAATGGACTCAACGCACCAATTAAGAGATACACATTCGCGGAGTGGATCAAAAGCAAGATCCTACAATCTGCTGCATACAAGAAACACATGTAATTCGGAAAGAAACCCATAGACTAAAAGTAAAGGGATGGAAAACAATATTCCATGTGACTGGAAATAGCAAAAAAGCAGGAGTGATTTATTTTTAAATCACTTTTAAATTTTAAGATAATTTTTTAAATATTTATTTTATTTGCAGACAAAATAGACTATAAGCCAAAACTGATAAAGAGAGATAAAGATGGATACTATCTTTTAGTTCTGGGAAAAATCCAAGAGACAGAAATCACAATCTTAAATATCTATACTCCAAATTCTAATGCACCCAGCTATATAAAACAAAAACCAGATAAACACCAACACAATAACAGTAGGGGACCTCAATACCCCACTGTCACAAAGAGACAGATCGACTAGACAAAAAGTCACTAAGGAAATCCTTGAGCTCAACCAGACTCTTCAGCAAATGGACTTAATAGATGCCTACAGAGTATTTCACTCCACGACATCAGAATATACATTCTTCTCAGCTGCTCATGGATCATTCTCCAAAATAGACCATGTGCTCATTCATAGAACAGGTTTAAGCAAATATAAAGGGATTGAAGTTATCCCTTGTATATTGTCGGATCATAGTGCCCTGAAATTGGGGCTGAATAGCAAAGGAAAGCCCAGGATCTTCACAAACACATGGAAACTGAACAACATTCTGCTAACCAACCAATGGGTCACAGAAGAAATTAGAGAAGAAATTGAGCAGTTCTTACAACTAAACGATAACCCCAGCACAACATATAGAAATTTATGGGACACAATGAAAGCAGTTCTACAAGGAAAATTCATAGCAGTGAAAGCCTACACCCAGAAAACAGAGCAAGGTCAAGTAAACAATTTAATGGTGAATCTCAAGCGACTAGAAAGAGAGGAGCAAAACAAACCCAAAGCTCACACTAGGCAAGAAATTATAAGGATCAGGGCAGAAATTAATGCAATAGAAACCAAGAGAACGGTTCAAAAAATCAATGAATTGAAAAGTTGGTTCTTTGAGAGGATAAACAAAATTGATAGACCCTTAGCCAACCACATTAAACAAAGGAAGCAAAAGGCCCATATCTATGCTATTAGGAATGAGAATGGAGAAATTACTACCAACCCAGAGGAAGTCCAGAGGATAATAAACACCTACTTTGAAAATTTATACTTTAATAAAATGGAAAATGCAGAAGAAATGGATAGATTTCTAGACACATATGAAATCCCAAAGCTGAATAAAGAAGATATAGAAATGTTAAATGCCCCAATAACAATCTGTGAAATTGAAAATGTAATTCAAAACTTTCCAACAAAGAAAAGCCCTGGACCTGACAGTTTTACTGCTGAATTCTATAAAACTTTTAAAGAAGAGTTAGTGCCTCTACTTCTGAAACTCTTCAATAAAATTGAAAGGGAAGCAGTTTCAAACTCATTCCTGGAAGCAACCACTACCCTGATTCCAAAGGCAAAGAAAGACCTAACCAAAAAAGAGAACTACAGGCCAATATCTCTAATGAATATTGATGCCAAAATCCTCAACAAGATACTGGCAAACAGAATACAGAGAATTATCAAAAAGATTATACACCCTGACCAAGCTGGATTCATCCCAGGGATGCAAGGATGATTCAACATACGTAAATCAATAAATGTTATACACTATATTAACAGGCTTAAGGACAAAAATCATATGGTCATCTCAATTGATGCGGAAAAAGCGTTTGACAAAATACAACACCCATTTATGTTCAAAACTCTACAGAAGGTCGGAATAGATGGTCTGTATCTCAAACTAATAAAAGGTATCTACGAGAAACCTTCAGCCAGTATCATACTAAATGGTCAAAAATTGAAACCTTTCACACTAAGATCAGGAACAAGACAAAGGTGTCCTGTCTCACCACTTCTGTTCAATATAGTTCTGGAAATATTAGCCATAGAAATTAGACAAGAGAAACAAATAAAAGGAATAAAGATAGGAAAAGAAGAAGTTAAATTGTCATTATTTGCTGATGACATGATACTCTAGCTAGAGGATCCTAAAAACTCAATTAAAAAACTGTTGGACCTAATCACCAATTTTAACCGCGTAGCTGGTTACAAGGTCAACGTTCAAAAATCAACAGCTTCATATATACAAACAGTAGGCCCACTGAGATAGAAATTGGTGAGTCAGTCCCTTTCACAATAGCATCCAAAAATATAAAATACCTAGGAATCAATCTAACAAAGGAGGTGCAAGACCTCTACTCTGAAAACTATAGCACTTTGAAAAAGGAGATAGAAGATGATATCAAAAAATGGAAAGACATACGTTGCTCCTGGGTAGGAAGAACCAATATTGTCAAAATGGCTATCCTCCCAAAACTACTCTACACATTCAATGCAATCCCGTTTGAAATCCTAACAGCATATTTCACTAGATCTAGAGAAAAAAAATCCAAACTTTCATCTGGAACCAAAAAAGGACCTAGAACAGCAAAAGCAATTTTAAGCAACAGGGACATGATGGGGGGTATTACAACCCCGAACCTGAAACTATACTATAAAGCCACTGTGATAAAAACTGCATGGTACTGGCAAAGTAACAGACCCAAGGATCAATGGAGTAGACTAGAAGATTCAGAAACTACTCCAGATACACTGAGCCACCTCATCTTTCACAAAGGAGCCAAAAATCCTCAATGGAGGAAAGAGAGCCTCTTTAACAAATGGTGCTGGAAAAACTGGGTTTTAGCTTGCCAAAGACTAAATAAAACTAGATCTAACTCTTTCACCATGTACCAAGCTAAAATCAAAGTGGATAAGAGACCTAAATATTAAAATAGACACTCTAAACCTGCTGCAAAACAGGTTAGGCAAAACCCTCAAAGACATTGGCTTAGGGAAAGACTTCATGAACAAAACTTTTATAGCACAAGAATTGTCTGAGGAAATCAACAAACGGGACCTCATTCTTTTAAAAAGCTTCTGCATAGTAAAGGAAACCACCAACAGTGAAAACAGTTGGTTGCAAACAGGCAACCAACAATGTGGGGAAAAAATCTTTACCAGCTGTTCCTCAGACAAAGGGCTACTATCTAGAATATATAAAGAGCTCAAAAAAATAGGCCCACCCAAATTTAATGACCCAATTAAAAAATGGGCATCTGAAATGAACAGATATTTTTCAGAGGAAGAAGTAAGAGCAGCTAAGAAGCATATAAAGAAATGCTCAACATCATTAGTCACTCAAGAAATGCAGATGAAAACAACAAGAGTTTTCATCTCACTCCACATAGAATGGCTGCCATTTCAGAATCAGCCAACAGCAAATGTTGGCGAGACTGCGGAGAAGAAAGAACCCTTCTCCACTGTTGGTGGGACTGTACACTTATACAGCCCCTGTGGAGATCAGTTTGGAGATTCCTCAGAAAGCTAGGATTGGAGGTCCCATTTGACCTGGCCATCGCTCTGCTAGGTATATACACACAAGAATTAAAAGAGTCATATCACAGTGACATATGCGCACCCATGTTTATAGCAGCCCAATTTGTGATTGCTACATCTTGGAAACAACCCAAGTGTCCATCAACTGGAGACTGGATAAAAAAGCTGTGGTTCTTCTACAGAATGGAGTGTTATCCTGCCATAAAAAATGATAAGTTTGAATCGTTTCTACTTAAATGGACATACCTTGAGGATATCCTCATAAGTGAAAATATAGGGCACAGATAGGTACATATCGCATCTTTTCTCTGATATGAGAAAATAAAGATGTAAATGAGTCCTAGCATTGTATGTTATATATTGTGAAATAGAACATATTCAATGTAAAATAGGGTGAAGGGGGAAAAATGATGAGATTGTAACAAAAAAGTAAGGAAACAAATTTTATGTATATGGGGGGGTGGTAGGGTGGGTAGGGCTACGGGAAAAAATAAGAATTAAATTGTGTCTTATACTGGTACAAATCCCCATTATGGAGTTCAATCATGATGCATATATGTAATGTACCAATAAAGATTAAAAAAATTTTTAAAAAAGGCTTAGAAGAAAGTTTTACAGATAGCTCCTATAAATTAAAACTCTCTACCACATTCTACAGAATAGCACTTACTTAGAGGAAGATCATCCTCCACACACATCTCTATCAGTGCCACACCCACCTCAACTGGACACATTCACACGCTCTTGTGCACACATGTATGTCTATAAAAGCAAATATATTTTGCTTACATACTAAAACTGGCCATAAGAAAATATGCCAAAACAGGTAAGATAAGAAATTTATCTCTTGGTTTTGTTTTTTGCACCAGTATGCTTCTTACAAAATGTATCATGACCCATCACAGTTTCCAAAATACATCTGATCCTCCAGCAATCTTTCCATACACATTGGCCTGTTTACCCTGTAATTATGTGTGCACCTCCCATTGTCCTGACAAACTGCAAGCTCCTTAAAGGCATAGATATTTATTTAAAGAAAATTTCAAAATATTTAGCAACATTTCAGTGGCATCTTCAAGAGGATTTATCCAATGACAACAGGGGTTTTTTATTTTAAAAATAGTAATTTTTTATCTTTATTGGTACATTAAATATACACATCATGATTGCACTCCATAATGGGGATTTGTACCAGTATAAGACACAACTTAATTCTCATTTTTTCCCGTAGCTCTACCCACCCTACCACCCCCCCATATACATAAAATTTGTTTCCTTACTTTTTTGTTACAATCTCAACATTGTCCCCTTTCACCTTATTTTACATTGAGCATTTTGTATTTCACAATATATAACATACAATGCTAGGACTCATTTACATCTTCATTTTCTCATACAAGAGAAAAGATGCGATATGTACCTATCTGTGCCCTATTTATTTCACTTATGAGGATATCCTCAAGGTATGTCCATTTAAGTAGAAATGATTCAAACTTATCAAAAAATAGTATTTTTTATAATAAAATGATTAAAATGTGGTCTTAAAGTGTAATTTGGAGACCACAATAAATTTAAGTCAGCTTGTAATTATAAGAAACTGAAGCCAAAAACTCCTTAGGAATAATTTAATCCCATTCTCCCTTGAGAGAAGAAAGTTGAAAAACAAAGAAATAATATTGCCAAGAGTAATTAACATGTTAGTACGAAAGATAGGGCTTCATCTTAAATATTCTTATGTCCAAATCACATTTTTCTCTAAAACTCAAGAAATGGCCCATATCTTAAAATTTAATACTGTGAGTTATATGCCAGTACACTGATTTTTATTTAAAGATTTGAGTAAAATAGCTTCAACATATTCTTTGCTCTGCAAATGCACAGGCTTAAGTTTACTCCAACAGATACTACTCGCTGCATTATAGCGAACAGCATCAATTAAATCAACCAAGTCAGGTTACACAGAAGGAATCAGAGCCTTGGCCATGCCACACAGTTGGACCCATCCTGACCTAGGTGCACTATTGTCTAAGATGAAGACAGTTAGGTAGACTTTGTAGTAGCTCTCAGCAAAAAGACCTAATTCTGAAATCCAAAGACCTAATTCGGCCTTAAGGAAGAGGCATGCACTCATGTTGTCCTCCAGCACTGACTCAGACTCGAAGCTAAGAAGATTATTCCTGGTGACTCAGCTCTCAAATAGTAGCAAAAAAGCTGGAAGGTGAATACAGACAGAACTTCAAGCAGGAGTTTACAATCAACTTGTGAACTAATGGTTAGCCCTGAGAAGACAGTCCACATTAATAATTCCTTTCTAATCATTTTAAAGTGGCAAAATGAACTGGCTTTCCTTAAATGCAAACAGCCAAATTACAAATAGCAAAAATAAATGTATTTTACTTTCTTTTATACAAGGCTTTTTCTTCTCAGAATTAATTTTTCAATGGACTCTTCTTTGGTGACAGACTGAAGACGGAGCCAACGTTTCTTGTTCTTGTTGAAGACAGGTAGTAAGGAGATGAAGGATGAGTTCCTATGGTCACAATTCTTCCTCTTTCCCAGGATTTCATGTATGTAGCTCAGGGTGCATTCATCCACAAACAGAAATGCCTGCAAACGGAGGGCAGCTTTTCAAGTGGAACAGCACACAGAAGAATATATTTTGTTCAGCTCAAGACCTGGTTCAAGCAGACTTTTTAGTGTCGAAAATAAAATGATACGAGGCAAGTATGGAAGATCACATCATAGATATATATTTTTAAAAGCATTAAGTTGTCAGAAACTTGCCAAGAGGAAACAAATATCATATACAGAGAAAAAAATCCTGCCAAAAATTTGAACAAAGTTAAAAAATCTGCAGACCCATAAAAGATCTTGCCAGTAGCACTAAATATAACCTAAGGTGTCACATGGATTAAAAAATCTCCCCTCATCTGATGGGTCATTTCCTAATATGAAAATTAAGAACTCTCTTAAAAAGAAACACAAAACAGACACAAATGTTACTTTTAGCTGCTGCCAAAATAAAAATTTAGAATTTTTATTAAAACCATACAGTGGGGATAAATTAAAAGCTGGTGGCTTGAACACAGTTGTTATAATTCTTTTTATGCACGTAGGATGCACAAAAAGGGAAGTAAGTAATGTCTCTAAGTTAAAACGGTACTAGTTTCCTATGATCATTTTGGAAGAACTGCTGGAAACTTCAAGTAGGACGCAAACTACTGAACTATTTACATAAAAGCAGAGGAAAGGTTTTTCATTTCAAAGTTGTGAAATATATTATTTATTTCAAATTACTTAGATATGTTTTTGACAGCTGGACAGCTTGGTAAATAATAAAAGCATGATTAAAGATGTCGAGAACTGAAGAATTTTTTCCATGACTTCAAAAATTCATCTATATTTTAGAGATGGCAGCAACACACTTACGGTCATGGCTTGAATGTGAAGGGTCCCAAAGACTTGTGTACTGAAGGTTTGATGTCCAGCACAGCAATGTCCACAAGTGGGGAAAAGGGGTGACTGGATCATGAGCACTTTGATATCTCTGGTGGATGAATCCACAGAGCATCACAGTTTAATCTTAGAGGGAGCAGGTTGGTGAAGGGAATGGACAATGAGGTTGGGATCACAGGGCTTCTCTTGAGTCCCCACCTTCTTCTCTAGCTATTTGTCTTTTCCTCTGCTTCTTGGCTGCCCTGAGGTAAGCAGCTTTCTGCTGCTGCATTCTTTACACTGTGATGTTTCAATGAGGCCAGGTGACCATGGACTCAGCCCTCATGAACTGTGAGCCAAAGTAAACCTTTCTCTTTTAGGTTGTTTTCCCAAGGCATTTGGTAACAGCAATTAAAAGCCAACCAACATATTCACGAGATGAATTTTATGAATTCAGTAAAAAGTGAGCAAATCATTTTCTCAATATCAAGATGAAATATCTGAGAAAAGTAGGCATCCCAGGAAGAAAATTAGAGTCAAGGGAGAAAAATAAAAATGTTTCCATACTTTGTGACTCAGATTTTTTGTCTATCATTAAAAATGAGATAAATTGCATTTCATTTTAGTTTTAAGTATTTCCTAAAGCATTTATTCTACTTCTTTTTAAATATTTGTCATGTGACCATAATGTATATTAAAAAGCAGATTCAGTTCATCTTAACAAAATAAGTTGATGTAAAAAGAGATGATGAAAAATTGCTGATATAGAATCTAATTAGGAAAGATTAATGAGACCAAATGAAAAGTGCCTGTGCAGTGAAATTAATCCCCAACTAGAGCAGAATACCCAGGCTCCAGGCTCATCCTACCACCAACCCCCACAACTGGCTGTATAAATTGACCTTAACTCAAACCACTACTACCTTTGTCTGTTGTCTCATGTACCCCCCCAAAAAAGAAGATTCAATGAATTACATTTAAACTATTCTTCTTGAAGTGACAGGTTCTGAGGAAGTGCTTCTGTGGAAGACCACTAGGTGCTGGAGCAAGACTGTAGCTCCCACACTAGACTGATCTGTCATCTCTACTCTCTCAGTAATCCATGTGCAATTTTATGTATGTATAGTTTTTCTATTCCTATAATAATTTCAAAAACTATTGGACTCTGTCTATTATCCTTTTCAGCCCTAGCTTCTAAGGAAAACTAGTTATGTGTTCTTAAAATCTCTCTTGTAATCTTAATGGAATTCAATTTTCTCTACTACAGAGGAATAAACATGTTTCTTTTTATGGCTGGTTTGCCATGGTGTAAAGTGTTATCATTAAACTCAGAATTACCTATATTAATGATATTGAATGTTTTGATGGGCTTTTGGTGCTCACAGAAGTAGCCAGTCTATGTGTCAGAGGATGTCCTCTGAACACCATCAGGTAATACTCATCACTAGAGTAGAGATGATGCCTCCCTTAACACCCCTGAGACAGCACGGTCCCAGCTGGCCTGACCTAGCAGGCTCAAACTAGAGAATAAGAAGCATCATATGAAGAGGTATAGAAAAATATGCATCAATTTACATATAAATTGAGGCAAGAAAAAGGGAAGAAGAGATGGGAGCAATCAGAAAGTGTAGAAAGCTTCTCATTCTCAAAGAAAGTCCATCTATTAAAATTACATTTATAAAGAGGAAGCAGAGAGGCCAAGAAAGTTGAAAAGACAAGGTGACATCTTAACATCTAATCAGCCACATTTATTTACCCAAATGGAAACTCCACTAGCTTTTGATATTCTAGGAATCCACCATTGGAAATATTTCTGGAAATTATATTACAAGATATAAATGTTGTAAATGGAAGGTGAAGGTCGGAAGATCACAAGGTCAAACCCAGCTTAGACCATTTACTAAGACTGTAAAGAGAAAGAAATCAAAATAATGAATGAAGGACAGAAAGAATGGAAAGAAGAAATTAAGGAAGAAGTACAAAAAGGAGGAAAGGAGGGATGGAGGCTCCATGTTGGGAATGTGGATCATTACAGAGGCGGCCCTGTGTTCAGTTCCTAAAAGAAGAAAAAACCCATTTCAATAGTTTAAATCAAAGAGTCTTAAATCTAACTTTGCTTGAAATTCTTAATTGAAATTCATTGTCAAATGAATTTCTGTACTTCATATTTGCTTACAAAAAATAGGAGCACTCTTTATTATATGACCTACAACAGTTTGAGTTGGTTGCTATAATATAGACTTATTGTGAATATTGTAAAAAAGTAGGTAGGGTTAAGATATAGAACAACTTTGAGTGTTAAAACTACCCAGGCTGTATCATCACTTACAATTCAGAATTAGTCATTTTTATATCACTGCTTAATAAACTAGTACAAAACATAATGCCAAAATAACCATCATCTCACTTTCTCATGATTCAGTGGGTCAGCAGTTCAGGCTGGCTCAGCTATGCAGCTCTGTTGGTTTTGCCTAGATACTCACGTAGCTGTAGGCAATATGTGTCTAGGCCAATACAGAGTGGTCTATAAGGACCTGGGGAACATATTTGACATGGTTACTCAGCCATGTGACTTCTGACACTGTGCCCAGGTTCTTTCAGAGGGTACTGACTGTGTACTAACAAGGCAAGAAAAAAACCACAAGCCTCTTGATGCCTAGGTTTAGATGCCACAACATTCTGCCTATTCTATTGACCCAAGCAAATAAAAATCCATTCTCAGATTCAAGGACAGTTGAATAGAATCTACCTATTCCTGGGAGGGAAAAGTCACTTTGTAAAGAGACTTGCATCCAGAATGGGAGTGACTTCCAGGTGATTCTTTTTATAATCAATGACTGTATCTTTAATGTACTTTTCTTCATTCACACTCAGAGTGCCAGTTCACGGCACAGTAATCTGACATTTAAAGAAAAGGTGTTGACCTAGGCAACTCTGAAAAATAATGCTTTGACTGGAAACTATGACTAAATACTAAAGTAAATGTACGCAAGCCCTGTATTTAGGTTGGTAAATACTTTTTAAATGCATACTTTACATAAATATAAATACATACACCTTATATAATCACTGCTTTGCAGAGGCACACAATGATGGATATACCAAAAATAAAAATGCAACTGATAGGGCCCAGGGATTTAACTCAGTGGTTCTGGCATCTGCCTGGCAAGTGTAATTCATTCCCTGGTACCAAATACCACAATGTTGGGTGTGGTGGCTCACACCTGTAATCTCAATATTCAGGAGACAGAGACAGGAGAATTGCTGTGAGTTTGAGAATACCCTGGCTACATAGTGAGGTCAGGGCCAGTTTGAACTACAAAGCAAGACCCTGTCTCAAGGAAAAAAAAAAAAAAAAAAAAAAAAAGACACCCTAACAGTTAGTTACATGGCCTATTCAGCTTTTCTATGACACATAAATATATATATATATATATATATATATATATATATATATATATACATGTGTATTTCATATCTGTACGAATTTATTTTGTAAGACTTGGAGAGTTTTAAATGTTGTTAAGAAACTTACTTTCTTCATTAAGTATATTTATGAAGATTTTGTTTCAAAGCCCCACACTGGCATAAGCCTTTTCCGAGTACTTGAATGTACTGTTTTCTAAGAGGTAGTCCCTAGATAATGGAAGCTTCAGGTCCCAGAAAGCAGATTCGCAGGGGTTTGCAAGTGAATAAATATATGTCTGCATTATTATTTTAAATCCCAGAGAATATTAAAAAATAATAATTCCAAGACTGTAATCTCCCACTCAGGAGGCTGAGGCAGGTGAATCAATGAGAGTTCAAGGCCAACCTGGGCTACAGTGAGTTTAAGGGTGGCCTGAACTGCATAGCAAGATCCTGTTGCAAAAAGAGAAAAAAAAAAAATTTAAAAAGTGCATTCCCCGAACTTGTAGGGGCCAGTGTGGTAGAGTGAAAAGGGCTGTGTGTGTGTGTGTGTATGTGTGTGAACCAGGGAGCTCTGGATTCAGTTACCACCTTTGCAGCTTTCCAGCTTTGTAACCTTACACAAGTCACTTACCTTTTAGTCCACAGTTTCTTCCCTCATATGTAAATTAGAAGGAGCATACCAACTTGCTTTAGAGAAGAAAGATTGGCATCCTGCCTACAGTGTGTGCTCAGGAGTATTGGTATTATTTAAAATGATGTTAACAGAACTAAATTAATAATTCTCTCTCTGTCTCCTCACATCAGCACACCACTTTCTCTCTTTCTGAGCCTAAATGGTCCCTCATGGGTTCTCAGTCTCTCCCCCTTTCTGAAGCAGGGCCATTCAGCAATTTCTGCCTACTATTCCAAACTTTTAAAAGATAAAATCTTCAGCCACTCTGGGAATAGTTTAGTCCTGAGGTTTATTTACAAAATCTAATCTGTTACTAAAACATGTCACTAAAGAACCTCTGGCAGCTCTTGAATTTATAAAACATAAATCTGCTTGAACACCATTGTCAGATGGGGCACTCCCTTACTACTGCTGGAACAAGAAAGGACAACTTTCTACTCATCCCCACATCA